>JAGVSP010006271.1:0-27818 GCA_022494985.1 Micrasema minimum
CAATAACACCGCATCAATGTCTAGTGTACTCTGCAGGCTGGACATTACCCTCTTCCTCTCCAGGTAGGACCCGCGCAGAAACTTCCCAGGCCAAGGCACCCGAATAAGTACTTACTTTCAAAACCAATCGAGCGGACATTGTAAATTATGTTTTATAACCTAAAAAACATTTATAATAAGACCTTTCAAAAAAGCTTAAAAATCTCTTGAGGAAAATAGTAATAACGTTTTAAGAAAGTTTTTTATGTAATTAATAGGCATTTTCAGGGCGTTTGAACTGACATTGGCTAGGTTATGTTAATATGTTTGCCAACTTGATTAACAGTGCAAAATTAATATAATTAGCTTTTGAAGAGGTGAAATATGTGAATGATTATATTGAAGGATTAAATTATTCATTCATTAAATCAAAAGTTTAATATTATAACCTATAAATATTTGACGTTTCTTTGACAGTTGGCACAATGTTGCCACTTTTAAAGAAATATTTAAATCAATTTATCATCGATTATTGTTACAAGAATGAAAAATACAAATCAAAGTTTCTGTGCAGGCCCCGTCAACTCACCGCCATCTTGGATTCCTGCACTGCACGCTTTAGAGAGAGACAGTATACGTTAGTGCGAGGTAGATGAAAGAGAGTAATATAGTACGAAGTATGCTAGAGTTACGGTAGAGTGAAAACGAAAATGAAATACAGTAGTATGAAAAGGATAACACATTAAAGGTTGTCGTAACTGTCGCGGAAATCATAACAAACACTTGCTTGCATTAACTTCATGTCTATTATCTTTGCTTCATAACAAGTTTAAGCTTTTCAGTTTTTCCAATAATGGCCAAAATCTAAATTTGGCGTTGTGTTTCCGAATGTAATAATGAATCGTCACCGAGGCTTTCTTTTGAAAGAGTGCATTTGTCGCGAATGGATTTGGCTGGCGGATTGGAAGATTTGATCTTTTGGAAAGTGATTGCAAAACGCCTTTTTGACACTCTTCCCAATTACGGATTATAGAACAAACAACAGAAACACTCGAAAATATTTCATCAGTCAGTGTTTTTGTAAGTGTATTTCATTTAAGTTGGTTTATTTAATTTAAGTTTTATTATTGTGTATTTCATGTTAGTTGGTCTCCAGATGATTTTGTTATACTGTATATATATATATAACGAGCGTACGGCTCTCTTCAAGTAGACTTGAAGAGTGGGGGAGCTAAATTTTTAGAAATAAAATCTAAGTATAATTCAACAGCTTATAATTATTATTTTGTAGAAATTTATTTATTTAATAGAAGTGTTTTGGTGGCCCTCGTAGGGAAATAACTAAAAAACATTTTTAAAAAAGTGATTTCGGCCATCGAATAACTAAACGTTGTAACATCAAAAAGTTAGTTTTTGGTGAATCGCGTTTTTTTAATGGATTTGAATAGCGCGCCGTGTTTTAAAAAATTATGAAATCCTTAGCAGAAAGATAAAAATTTGACATAATATCTGGACATGTAGAATTGAGCTTAGACCCGAGACATTTGGGAGCGATTTACTCGTTTTTCAATTTTAAACAATTCGTGACGTTATTAATTTTATTTATAATTATGGGTCTCTTGTCTTGTTACAGTGGTACTTGGTAATAAAACTTTATCAATTTTATAAAAAAAAGTTGCGTCTGCCATGTTGGACTTTAAAAAAAATGCTTAGCTCGAAATCAGGACCCCTAATAGCCCCCCCCCCGAAAAATTATACCCATGTTTTAAAAAAAAAGTGCATCGGCCATCTTGGATTTAAAAATAAACAAAAAATCCGAAGCCTACAGAACCTCCAATAACCTTGAAAATTATACGGGCACGCTCCAGAGACCCGTAGAGCCACAGACCGATGAGAAATCGACATTATAGGGGAGTTTTCCTGCCGGAGGCTAGCTTGTCAGGAGACCTTCTTCCTCTTATATACTTACTGGTTTTATGTTGGATATCAAAATAAAATTCGAAATCAGGACCCCTAATGATACCCATGCACATTTTATTTTTTAAATGCATCGGCCATCTTGGATTTAAAAATAAACAAAAAATCTGAAACCAGAATCCTCAATAACCTGGAAATGAAGCCCATTTTCATATTATCAAAAGAAGTTGCGTCCGCCATCTTGGAATTAAATGTAAACGCATTATTTGAAGTTAGGACCCCTCCATAACGCATATTAATTTTATTTAAAAAAGTAACAAAGTTACACAAACCATCAATCTCATATTTTAAAAAATCCATATGCTCTACTTGGGAAGCATTTATGAAATGGTGGTGATGATTATTTAATTAAAAAAATGAGAATTCATTAGGTATTCTAAAAATAAAAATAGCTTTTTCAGGAATTATGCAGAGTCCATATGCTCCAAATTTTAAACAAAGGTTCTTTAAACTCAAAGAATGAAAAAAAAAACGCCTACGGAACGCTACCAAAAAATAAATAAATAACCGTGTATGGTCAATTTTATAAAATGTTATTCCATAAAAATTAAGGTAGGAACTTTATATGAATAAAAAAAAATCATTTTTGGTCCAATGTCTATGATTTAATCCGTTACTGTTTTTTTCAAGTCTGAAGCAACCTTAACGATTTTCGATATAAAAATAATCATAATTTGGGAAACGATAATAATTTCTTATTTTTCGCTGCACTAAATCACAATACGGATTTATCTTGTAATAGTTGGAATCAGGGTGTATATAGATTAAAAAATAAAAATGAAATGTCCAGCTGTCAAAAACATTTTCTATTGAGATAAATTTGCTAAAAAAATATTGGTTTGAAAGGTAATTGTTATTAATAGACAACGAAATCTATATGGAAATATAAATAGGTACTTTTATTTTAAGCAGGTTTTAATATTATTTTCTACGTAATGGTAACACATTTTTATTTTGACATTAGGCGAACAAATAATCATTATAAATACACAAACAAAATTTGTATGTAAATAAAGTAGGTACTTTTATTCTAGGCAGGCATTAGTATTATATTCTATGCAATGGTCACACATCATATTTTGACGTACGTCTTTCGTCTCGCTCGTACCAATTGGAAAAGCAAAAAAATTGTGCCTTTCATTCACACTCGCTTTGGAAAAATCATACTGTAATTGATAATAATTATATGAAAAATGAACATCGAGGTCAATTTTTTTTACAGAAACGGTTAGATTTCTGCACCCTTTAGCGATTAGACCCGAAATTTAGGTTTCCGTCATGAAAAATATGTCCAGCGTTTAAAAAAGAAAATCCCATACAGTTTACTATGGGGAATGTATTTTAGCTAATATCCGATCGAAATAGCTTTTATCTATTAAAAAAATACGCGAATCTATAATATATTTATGAGTTGTACGTAGAAATCGAAAAACAAGTAACGTTGAGGCGTTTTTATAGTCAGGAGAGAGAAAAAAAAGTTACTATGGAAAATCCTATACAAATAAAATCGCAAAAGAAAAACTTAATAACTTTGTAAATTTTCCAGCTAGAGCTATTTTTACGGTACCCGCGAACGCCAAATGTAGTCTAGTCTCGATTTTTAGCTTAAAATACGACTCTGTAGTGGTTTTTTCGACCGGGACGACTCTCGTGTCGAATCGGGAGACCAAGTATGGAGAAAAAATGCCCGAAAATACAAACGCAAATATGTCCGTTAAAAAAGCATTTCGGCTGATGAAATTGCGCTCAAAATGACGATACAAAGCGGCCTCAAAAACCCATCGCGAGAAAAGTCAGAATCGAGTCGCGCTTTTTTGAAAAAAAAGCAAAAATCGTTTGTATGAAGAATGGCCATTTACGGAAAAAAAACGCATAAAAACGCTTCTAATGAAGCCTAATTTTCTTCCGGTCGAAGGTAACGGTCTTCCGAGCTATTAGCACGCGTGTCAATATTGCACACGTCGTAATCGAAGAGAAATCAAACATTATAGGGGCGAATTCCCGCCGGAGGCTAGTATGTCACCTGTCAAACTTCGGACTCTCTCCCTCTCATACGGAGAAAAGTGCGAGTGGAAGAGGGACAAACGCCCTTAGGTGAATAATATATAGGTCGACTAGAGCAAAATGATACTTACGTATTGTTGCATTGTAATTAGATTAGATTGTAATTTGAAGTTATTTTACCAGATAATAATAGGTTCGTTTTTCTATGAAGGAAGAATACAATAATCAACCAGAGACCTTGCTTTATTTTAAAGCCTGAAAGAAAAATTCTGTAAATAGAAAATATAATTTTCTAGTGAAATTGGCGATAACATTAAGATCAAAGATGTTTTTCTTCAATCCTTATCTACTTTTCTTCCTTTCTATTCGAAGTTAATCCCCGAAAGTGTTCTTTTATCGACACAATCTTCCCTTTCATTTTCGTGCAAAAAGAAGCACTACACAGTTCATACACCCATGAAAGATAATTATTCAAAGTACTGCGAGACGGTTCAATAATTTATTAAAATACTGCATATCTGCCAACGCTCTAAAAATAGTTAAAAACATTGTGAATTGCTTCCCCCTTCATTAAATAAGTACATATATATCTGCAGTTGTAGTTCTTACTATGCTGCATCAACACTTAATAAAAAGTATGTACTCATGTTATAATTACTTTTTAACAGCAACTCTTGTCGCATACATTTTAATATAAAGGGTAATCGTTTATCGTATGCCCTCCCGAGAGCCTTAACCATGCTTGCCTATTTTACAAAGCATCAGGTTCTCGGCGTCCTGGTCGTCCACTGTTGACAATTCGTCGGCAGTTTGCGTCAGAGCTGCGGAACGTGGACTTGACTTGGGAGGATGCACGGGAGCTGGCGGCCGATCGCTTGGCCTGGAGGCAGTTTGTGGATTCCATATGCTCCACATATTTAAAAAAAATAAATTACATATATAATTTTACAGTTTAGAATGTTTGTATTTCAGTTATTTAAGTATAACCCCGTGTCTAACTGAAATATTTATAAAAAAGTACACTTATAATATGAATATAATCTGAAAAATTTGACATAGTGTTACATAATTAAAAAGTATACAATACAGTGAAAATGTTTCCCTCAAATAATTCAACATGCAAAATGATATAAAACAAATCTATATATTGACAATATATTGAAGAATTTAGGGACATAGGGAGCGGATACGGTATAATGAATGATAATCGTACATCGTACGGAAGTTTTAGGTTCGGTTTTCAGTGAGAATAACAGAAAAACAGAAATATTACCTAATTCATTTTTAGTATTTGGTTGTACGAGTATAATTGGCCACCCTACCCTGGCCCGTCCTAAATGTGATAAAATAAAAACAATTCTTTGGTGAAAAAAATTAATACGCCAATCATCATCGTCTTTACTCGTGAATACAGCGTGTTTCTAACTCAGGTTTCCAAATTGGTGATTATGTTTTACACGCGCGAAGTTCGTTAGCATTTTCTTTTTAAAGAAGTTTGTTATTTTAGAAGAGCGATTAAATCGGTAGTAAAAGCGGATCTTTTTAAACGCCACGTGTATTTATGTCTGACAGATGTTATGTCGTTAAATTTGAACGTCTTGCCGGAAGGGTATATCGTAAGATACATCATTAAGGTTGGTATTCTCACCAATCTTGATTTATGTGTATGCACGTCCACTATTTTATCCCATCCACGAGAATTTTTTTAAACATTTTGTCCAAATTTATTTTTAAATATCAGTTGTCTAATTAGATAAATATCTAAGTATTTTCACATTTACGTATTGCTTATACAAAATCACATTAAATTATTTATAAATTGTAAGTACTAGTATTCTGTTATGCCTTTTTTATTAGTCTTTAGTAGGAAAAAGCGGTCAACCATTTTGTTTACTTAGCTGTTAAGGAAATTATTTCAACTTGTATACAATTTTTAACTGGTTTAGTTTGCTTGGTTAAATTTCTAAATGTTTGTTCACATTCTATTTACTCTAAACGGAAATAAAGTTTTTTCCTCTTAAAACTGTTTTTACGTTTGTTGTTTTCTCCCATTTTTCAATCGGTAAAACTTTTAGAAGCTTTAGGGTTCCAATTTCAAATTCGTGTCGTGGAGCGCTTGTTGAACGTGGCATAAAAGTGATTTCCGAAAACGCCCTTACGTTTAGGTTTGTTTTAAATGTTGAGATTTAAGGAGTTGAAGTAAAGAGAGAAATTAATTAATATTGTAGGTTATGTTATGCCAATAATCAAGTGCGGAAAAGTTTTACCAAATCACCAAATCGATAATCATAAAGCTTCTCTTTTTATGTTATACTATTAAACGTGAAGAAAATATATAAATGGTTTCTCCAAAACCGTTGTTCGAAATTTAACTGTCACATATTTAAAATTAATTTGACGGCATTGCATACACATTTATATGGAAGCTCATGCCGTCAATTTTGTACGATCTTGTATCAGTTTAATTTCCCTCCGGGGGTTGTAATACCCCCCTTGGCAACAATATTTGAGTTGGTGGATAACTTTTGTTGCAGTGATACTAGATAAATATTAAAACGAATCAAGTCCTTTATGCTTTAAGCTTTAATGACAGTTTTTTTAAAATTAGTAATCATTAATTTATTTCTGTTTTGAAAATTGACCACAGATCTAATAATTCATTTCAAATAATTATTTATATCCGTATTCACAGTCGCAACTTTCATTAAATTTAATGAAAAAATTAAACAAAATGACTTTCGCAAAGTTATTTTCAATGTTAATCCTTTTGACACAAACATTAGTTCTTTAAGTAAAAACTCTTATGTTTAAATAAAATTACGTAGCTAAATTAGTAATACTCCTAAAAACCTGTTACTCTATCAAAAACTGGTTCAATTTCCTTTCAATTTTCTTTTCTTCTAGTTCTAGCATAATAGAACTCTTGGAATTCTTTTTAGACCTTTCAGTCTACCCGTAGATAAGGCTGCATGTTCCGCTCTCCATTTTGTTTTATTTCCTTCGAGCTTCCGGTTCCGACCATGCGGCCCGTCTGGGCCCTTTCAGGCGCTGAAATATTTGAATGTTCGATTGTGATAACGATTCGTGGAGAGGAGAACCTTTTGTATAGCGTCTACTTGTTGATTTCTGAACCGTGATTTGGAATAGTAAAGGTTTGCTTTAAAAAGAGAGAAATATGTTTTGAAGGATTTTCTCGTACCACCACTCAAGCGAGCGCGCAAATACCTGGAAATAGCTGTATCGTCCCTACGTTTACACTACGATTAATCGATCTTATTTCTTTTCCTGCATAAAACTATATGGAGGTAATTGCTGTTCAACAGTGTTCAATATTAATGAACTTTCAGTTGCAGATTCGTTCTTTTTCTTTGATTTTAAACCAAAAAAAGTAAAAAAATCCTGAAAAGTTTAATGATACAGATTTCGAATGACACACATACAAAATAACATATTCACATACCAAATGCTTTATAAAAGTCTGCTTGAATGCACTTATTTTTCTTGTGTTACTCTAAATACAAAGTAGTGAATTATCTTTTTGGTACTAAATCAAGAAAGAAAATTATATTTAATTTATTATTTATTTATTATTACATATTTGTTGTCGAATGTGAAATATTTATGACTTTTGAATCTGAACTCGGAAAAAAAAAATTTCCTCATAAAAGCTTTCATAAGATTTAGTTAAAATTGTACGAATACCTATTAAAATGCTGTTTTTTTTATATGGTAATATTATTTTGACCAAATAAATGATATTTGATAACAATTTGCATCAATTTTCTCGAAATCAATGGGTCAAATAAAAAACACACAAGTGCACAGGGCACTGCATTGATACACGAGTGCAGCGAATCTTGATAATTTGTTACATGAAGGCAAGATGATCAGTCTTACACTTCACCTCCAGTCCTAGTCCTAGGTATCGGATATGAAAAACGTATTCAAATAATTATTTCATATTAACCACGAAGCGGTTATTATATTATATTATAGATGCATACTTAAAATATAATTACTTACAAACGACAAAAGGAATTATTATAACATTCCTTAAAGATGTCACAGATTGGCATTACAATAATGAGTAATGTTTCTTATTATAGAAAATAACGAGAATACGTTCTGTTTGTTTGTATGTAAATGAGCGTTAGAAATAATTGTCAATTTATGCATATTTCACAATATGTTACGGCTCGAGGGGATGATTTAGTACTGCTGAGTGCTGGGGGTGGGAGTAGCAAGGCACCCTATTGTGGCCAAATCGTGTTAATGCTGTGACAGTTTACTTACCGAGCGAAAACAGTGTTTAAATGGTAGTAATTCAATATGATTAATTAATTTCTGTATACGTACTGTAAAATATTGGACATATTGTGTGTTTTGTATTTATTTGGATAGATAAAAAACAACATTTGAAGAATTTGAATCATTTATATGCACATTCCTCTGATGACATGCTTTTTCTAAAAAATAAAGATGGTTTTTTCATTAATATTTAACGTTTCATATAAGTACTTAATATTTTCTACATTATACTTACTTTTTACATACATTTTACACGTTTAAAAAAAATGAAAATTTTTTAAACATTTTATTTCTTCCGGTAATTGTTCTAACTAACTAACTAACTAACCATCACGCCATTTCCCCGTAGGGTAGGCAGAGAGGATAGAACGCCATACCACTCTGTGACTGACAGACTTCCTTTGCTTCCTCTACATTCAAACATATTCTCATGCACATACGTCGATTATTCCGACTTTTCACATGACCACTTTCAAGTACTTGACGTACTTGCTCATGCCATGTCTTTCTCGGCCTTCCGCGGCTTCTACATCCAGGCACACTTATATTTAAACTTCTTTTAGCCGTTCTTTCATCACTCATTCGCTCCACTTGACCAAACCATCGCGTCGTAAAAGCCCTTTCTTAATTTTGTCGATAATGCTTACCTCAGCCTTGCACTCTGCTCTAATTTCGACATTTGTACACCTATCATACATAGTCTTACCACACATTCGCCTGAGAGATCGCATAATTGTAATAGTTCCTATTTTTTAAATTTTATTACATGAAACGATGCAAAAGACTATCCGATTCATTTAAGGTATGTTATTGATCATCTTTAATATCAGTAATAATGTATTATAGGATTATGTATGAACCATTATTGTTAAGTCCCTTAAATTTCATAAATGAATTTTAGTATATTTATTTGTTAAGTCCCTTAAATTTCATAAATGAATTTTACTAGATTTATTTGTAGATATCAACAATGGAACACGTGCTATCGATTTCCATGATTAAAATGAAATGAAACGAAATAACTTCTCCATACACCGGAATACCCCGAGAAAAACGTTATTACATGCTGCATGATAAGGGCTGTAGGTACAGCATACGTTCTCAAATAATCGAATGTTTGTAAATAATAGAATATTACGTAGTCCGCCCCGTAGCACTGTGGTAGCGCATTTAGCTACCGTGCATGAGGTCGCGGGTTTAATTCCCGTAGGGGGTCAACATGAAATATGTATTTACATGTGATTTTCATATTAATATTTGTATTATATTAAATATATATTAATATTAATATCGTATGACCGATAATCTTCATGTAAGAAAAATGATCAATACATACTGCACTTGGTGTACCGACGCAGTGCCCTATGCACTTTTGAGTGCGGATAATGGAAAGTAGTAGTAATAGTAGTAAAGTAGTCTTTCAAATAAACCGACTATTTAAATTGTCTAATTGTTCTTATCTATTAAATAACATGTTCCCATCACTAGTTAATACGAAATGTGTACAAAGCATTGTGGCCGTCTGTTTTTTTTTTAATCCTACATGAAAAGTGTTCCTGTGTAGATCAACATAAAGAACAATGCCGTTTGTGAGAAAGGGTTTTAATTATTATTTTCATTATTTCCAACCCTTTCATAGTACTAAACGGTTGTGTGAATATTTTTATTTAATACTAATGGCTTCTACCCAGTGCTACCAGATTCAGTTTCAATTATTGTCTAAAACGTAGATTTTGATTTAAACATAGTTTATTATCCTATTGTACTTTTATTTACTCGTAAAATTATCATAATTTACGTCGTGCACTGCACTTTGGTCTCCCTTTACTCTGTGTAATTTTCACCATTGTGTATTTATTCACTATGTAAAATTAACCATTTTAACTTTACATAATTACATACGAGTATTATGTAACATTTATCATTTTGCCTTTACTCTATGTAATATTCACCATTATGTTTTTATTCACTATGTAAAATTCACCATTTTAACTTTACATATTATGTAACATTTGTCATTTTTCCTTTACTCTGTGTAATATTCATCCTTATGTATTTATTTACTATGTAAAATTAACCATTTTAACTTTACATTATTACATATTATGTTACATTTATCATTTTGCCTTTACTCTGTGTAATATTCATCCTTATGTTTTTATTCACTACGTAAAATTCACTATTGTATCTACCTTTACACTATGTGTAATATTCACCATTCAACCTTTACATAGTGTAAAAAATTACCATTCATCATTTACACAACTACACACCCATTCGTAATTTTGTCATCAGGCACCGCATAGCATTCATCATTTTGCCTTTACCACAGTGTATGTAATTATTATTATTCATTATTTTGCCATTGTGTGTGTAACGTAATTCGTAAACATTTACACACATTGTGTAACATTTACACACATTGTGTAACATTTACACAATGTTGTACACACATTGTGTGTAACATTTACACACATTAACATTTACACATTGTGTAACATTTACACAGATTGTGACACACATTGTGTCACACATTGTGTAACAATGTTGTTACATTTACACACATTGTGTATTTACACAGATTGTGTAACATTTAACACAATTGTGTAACATTTACACACATTGTGTAACATTTACACAGATTGTGTAACATTTACACACATTGTGTAACATTTACACAGATTGTGTAACATTTACACACATTGTGTAACATTTACACATATTGTGTAACATTTACACACATTGTGTAACATTTACACAGATTGTGTAACATTTTACACACATTGTGTAACATAAACAAGAAATTTGTCAAATACTTGTTTTAAGTTATAGGTATACAAAAATATCAAATTTATTAAATGTATGCAAACGACTTTCATAAATTAATTACTTCACTTCAATGAATGTTCTAAATTGCTTGAACGTTTTAAATTAGCTCAGCAAAGAAATGAAACGTGCGAACATTAGTTTGAGTCATTAAGTTTTAAATTAATAACCTTAGTTAGCGACTTTCCTGACTTTAAAACACAATGGATTATCATCGGATCTGGGGATTTGGGATTCCTTGTACATTTTCCTATAATTAATTTGGTTTTAAGTTTCCGTTTAAAACTATTCCTGATTCTGAAAGTATTCTAGGCTCGTGGCTAATATTCCTTTAAAATTTCCCGAGCCGATAAATTCAATATTTAAAGCGTCCTTGAGGTATATTTATATGAAAACGGTGCTATATAAATTAGCCATAAGAACAATTATAAATACTATTTCATTTTCTCTATTAAATACAAAGGGTCCGTATAATTTACCAATGTTTACTTATAAAATAAGTCTTTTAATTTTTCACAGTTTTTTAATTATTTTTAAATATACATACTACTCTTTTACCTTATCCGTGATCAAAAATGCATAGAGCACCGGGTACAGTCAATCTTTATCCTTTGTTACATGAGCACGTCATGATGATCATATGATGTATCTACACAAATTTATTTATTTATTTACGGCACTTGCCTTTTACAAAAATACACTTCAAATACAGCGAAATACATAAATTAAATATAAATAAAGAATAGTACTCTTGTGCTAAATTGTAACAATTATTTGTTTACATTGGTATAAATATTATATCGAAGTATGCTTCAAACGAATTCACAAGAATATATATATTGAATTATATTATCTGTTTACACTGTACAAATAAAAGTATTGACAGGAGTTTTCAACTTATTACTAAAATTAAAATTTAAAGAAATTTATAAAAGAAATAAAATTTAAAATTACAATACAGAATGCGGATAAACTGGTAATATTGTATTATTTATTGAACAGCAGATTATTCTGGGGCAATATGTTTATTTGTATAATTTGTTATCTTAAATTTATTGATCTCTCAGGCGAATGTGTGGTGAGACTATGTATGATAGGTGTACAAATGTCGAAATTAGAGCAGAGTGCAAGGCTGAGGTAAGCATTATCGACAAAATTAAGAAAGGGCTTTTACGATGGTTTGGTCATGAGTGATGAAAGAACGGCTAAAAGAAGTTTAAATGCAAGTGGCCTGGATGTAGAAGCTGCGGAAGGCCGAGAAAGACACGGCATGACCAAGTACGACAAGTACTTGAAAGTGGACATGTGAAAAGTCGGAATAATCAGCGTATGTGCATGAGAAGATGTATGAATGTAGAGGAAGCAAAGGAAGTCTGTCAGGACAGAGTGGTATGGCGTTCTATCCTCTCTGCCTACCCCTACGGGGAAATGGATTCATTGAATAAAAATGTCTTAAAAGCCAGGAGGTCCAATAACAGTGGGAAATAATACATCCCAAGTTAGTGATGAAATTTTAAGTATTAGCAGGATAAAACGTTTCACCGTGTATTTTTAATAATACATAAATATAAAACCAGATCCAGCAGTTTATTAAATATCTCTTCTTTAATGTTAAATATTTATTTTTACTGGCTATTATTTGAGTATTTAGCTTAAATAAATATTGGAGTATGATACTACTTAAATAGAATAATAAGTATGAATTTTAAAGGTACTTAAATTGGAATTTTAATTTGCTACTAATGGTAGGGTTTGTAGTTCGGTATTCTCGAGTATTATTTTACAAGTCTAAATGTGAGTAAATTGCCCTATTGCGAATTTTACACTCACAATAAAGATCTCTTACTTTGTATTTTACTTAAATTCTCTTTGTACAGTCGACTGGGTATTTTTGTTTTTATTGCTTTGTAATAAAAACAGTTAATGTTTAATAATTCTTTCGGAGACCACACAAACTGAAAAAAAAACTTTTTTTGTAAATTAAAAACTTCACTACATACCTAAGTACTTTGATTAAAACAAATTACATCAAAATGATTTTCGCACCCATCTTAAGTCATCACAAAGATTCGAAAAAATCACACATAATATACTTCAAACTATCCTCTGTGGACATACGCAGACAGATTAAAAAAAGTGTATGTATTTTATGAATGCCGTCATTTTGAGATTTATTTCAGATCCTTGATAACGAAAGGTGGCAACAAAATAAAAACAATTGATCATAAAAAACACAACAAATTTGGAAAATTTGAAAGGTGTCTAATTTTTGGATGTTGTCTAATTTTTGGATGCTGTCTTATTTTTGGATGTTGTCTTATTTTTGGATGTTGTCTTATTTTTCCGTAAAACAATGGAAATCCTGTTTTAGCGTCCATATTTTGTGTGCGCCGCGAACTTGGTTCTAAATTAATAGAACTTCTCTTAACAAATTCGTTTATAGGTTATTTAGCTGTGTAATTTATATATACCCATTTTTATATAAAAGGTGATCTATTCTTGATTATTTTATTTCTAATTTTTTTAAAATAGATTCTATCAAAATAGTAACTTGCGTGACTATTTTGATTTCAAGTTTTAACCTGACATGTTCTACATAGCTCAAGTGTACACTTTAGTTGCTTATATGTAACAGGGGGAACATTTAGAATTTTCTGATTTTCTTTTCTCACTGGGGTGATTTTGCGAAGGGAAATTGTGGATAAGTATCACTCCAACTAAATCTTATTACCCCATTCATTCTAACTAAGGTACAAATAGGCTACTCGAGAATCCTCTCCTAAACGAATTACCTATAAACTAATAAACTGCGTTTGTTAAGTTTTGTTCATTGTAATGGCTAATGAAATTTATCCTTTACAGATCCTTAAAAAATGTTTTTACTATTTGTAGATTTTATCAATCGAAGTTTGGCTTTAAACTTAAAAAATTTGTATTGTTTATGCCTCACGTTACTCTTATAAAAAAATATAAAAGCCTTATTTGTATATTTTAATTATAATATTTATATATATGTATAAATTATTTTAATGTCACTTCTTCAAATGTTCGTTTATTTATATTTATAATAACTATTATACTTTAAAAAGTCTTACGTCACATTGTCTCCTAGGACTATTATTTTCTGCTGGACTAATGTATGATATTTTCCATTAAAAAACTCGCACATGTTCATAAAAATATAAACACAAAATATCTCTATTTTTTTGTTTCAGGTAAGTTCGCGGAAACATTAAAATAACTACATAAGTTTACTGAAATATCTAGAGCTGTTTTTTCAATTGTAAAAAGGTAAGCGAAATATATTTTTTACAACGCCTTAACTTTTATTATAATAAGTCTACTAAAGGGAAAATATATTGTTGTGGTAAATGTAACATTGAGATATAAAACCTACTGCTTTCAAAACTGTTTACGAATTGTAACAACGCCAACGAAGCGAAATTTAAGCGCACTTTATTCGGGACAGTAAACTGTGCAGTTTCTTGTGCGGTTTACAAACTGTCCCGTATAAAGCTAAAACGTGATGAAAACTGTACTTAATTGCGTGACCTCGGATGTCATATACATGTTTCTCGACAGTGGGCCTTCCTTTAGTAATGATTGCTATTGGAAGAAATGCGGATGGGTTTTAGGCCCGAGGATCGAGGATTTGCGTCAGAAAGTTCTAAGTGCCTACCTTTGTGGCTGGAGCTCTTTTCGCCGCACACGACACTTCACTTTCACTGGTCCGGCAGGCGGTAAAAAGTACTTCTTCTTCACAGATCGATCTGCAAGACACGGCGAGGTATTTCGATATCACTCGAGACGAGAGCGAGGTTCTTCGTTGCGGTGCGGTAGGTCAAATTACAACAACTGACGCGGGAAGCGGGACGGGAATTGAGGTAGCGAAGGGGTGAGGTGCGAGGGGAATAAATATAATATAATAAAATAATAATATGCGTGTATAATAAAACTAAAAACCAGCGCGGCGTTACCAGCTATTTTTTTCTACAGTTTGTCTCAAACGTGTAAATTGTGTTAAGTATGCGTTGGGTGTATCTGTAATATTCTTAATATCTGTAATAAATAAACGAAACGAGACTTCATGATCATATCCTAACTATTGTGTAGTAAAAAAATTGTATTCAATAACAATTGATATTTAATGTAAACCTTTGTATATTTAAAAAATAAGTAAAATAAACAGAAATATATCACAAATGAAAATATAGCAATATCATATTGTGTGGTGCATGGTGAGTCCTCGTAACTATTCTTTATTATGTATTACCTGAACTTGACTTGGGGGGATGCACGGGGCGGCCGATCGCTTGGCCTGGAGGCAGTTTGTGGATTCCATATGTTCCACACAGAGAGCGGATATGATATGATGATGATGATGATTACCTTTACATCTGTTTGTATCCCGAATAAAATAAAATAGAATAAATATTTTTTATACATAATAACTGTACCTTTAGAATAATTTAGAATAAATCCCAGCAGTATCCAAAGTTTTAACTGAAAACAGCCTCACTAATTTCATTCTGAAAAATATTTAGTTTTATGATTAAATAAACACTGTTTATTTTTCTGCGTTACTTTGTATGTTTAACAACCCGGTCGATAAAATAGGCAATTTGTTTCGCAATCTAATCCACCTGTAATACATCCATCTTTATTTTACGTCGCAAACGTTTTACAGGCAGTAACAAACCGGAAACGAGCGTTTGAACATCAGACAATGTAAAGCTCTACTTAAATGTGAAATATTACCCCCCCCCAGTTTAGAAAAGGTCTGAATCAAAAGCTCTCTCTGAAGTTTTTGAGCTCGACTTAGAAAGTACTTTTTTACGAGTGTCCTGTTCCTGGGTGTTAGTTCTGAAGTTTGACACCTCTTTATTTCTGCGGCTCAAATACAAACACAGTAACCTGTACTTTTGTGATTTTTATTTTCCTTATGTCAATGTATGTTTAAAAAAAAAAATTTTTTTTTTCATTTTTGACAGCCTACAGATATACATAAATTTTGAATATATACAATATTAATATCTATAAATAACGTCTAATTAGCTCTCTTAATTACTGATCTAAAAATATTAAAATATCTATGTAACTAGTTATTGTTGCAATACCAGCACCTATCCCGTGCATTCTTCCTATTTCAATGATCACTATTCAAGATAGATATATTTCCGTCGGCATTTTTCTGTCACGAAATTTGGAGTATGTTAAAATCACCAATAAGAAGAAATTCGTCAAGAGGATACTTGGTTCTACGTTTATTGGGAAAATTGTGAGTATAAGTAGAATGGATATTGCCTAGTGAAATATAGACACAACAAATGTTAATCTAGTCAGCGATTGGTTAGAATGAAACTGGCGACCAATCACAAAAGTGTTTAGAACTTTTGGAAATGACAACAAACAACATTGCTTTGTTTTTAAATACAGTTTTAACTATGTAGGTTTATCTACATCTGCAAAGATCATTTCTATCTTGAACATGCGGAAATTAATTGACGCTTCCAGAAGATCCCGGCCAAAAATTATGTTTTTTTTTTGATCAAATAAAAAATAAATTATATTTCGGTACTTTCTCTTTTACATACACGTTGGAATAAATTCATAAACGCAATGAAAAATAAAAATTGAGAATGATCCCACCCCTTGCGTAGTCTGTTCGTAGGTATATTTTAAGTATTTTTTTCTGACGAACATTTTTTTGGGCGCTGTGTTTTTACTTAGCGCTGCCGATTTCCCGGCGAAGGTTTTGAGCGATAAACTGTTTTTAGTGTCCCACTTAAACGGAACTGGCGCTTCCCCGGAATTATGGATACGGAGTTATCTCCTCACTTCCGGTCCAATCCGGAAGGAGAAAGACAACTGAAAGTTATAAATAGGACAATAGAAACGGTACTTCTGGGCAGGAACTTCACTTTAATCTGATCTGTGAACTAATTGAATCAAAACAAGATGTCGGATCGGAATTACATTATTCGTTGAGTTAATTGATTCAACAGTAGCCAAAAGGCAATCTTTCCTCGTGTTTTTTTATCATCAAGTCAAACTCCTTAAAAGTACAGTTCTGATATTCATGTTCAGACGGACGTCAGACGATTTTAACATCTTGGATATCGTTCCTTAAATTATATTCTTCCTCTAAACAATTATAAATACATCGTCTGTACACTATATGCATTATAATATTTTAGCTAGATAATATGTTGTGGGCATTGATTTATTAATACACTTAGATTTGAACTGAACCCAAAAAATGAACGAAACTTCAACTCCGCCAATACCTCCAACTCCGCCAGACGCGTATTCAGTATTTCTTTAACCGCCGGCCGAATCGGACGTTTAGAAAAACATTCCGGAATGCCATCCTGTGTAGTGAAACCGTGTAAAAACCGTACGGATAAGATTAACAAAAAAGATAATGTAACTTTTCCACATGTAATTGTTTATTTATATTTGTTTACATAGCCTAAAATAATTAATAAGCCAGTCCACAAGAAAAAGAAAGTCATTTTAGATGCATGGTAAAATTCATGAACGCTCCTCGTAAGGAACGGGTTAGTATTGTATACTGTTACTGTAACCCTATATATAGCCTATACCTTTTGCGGTGTGTGGGCGGATGCTTGCCGGCAGTCGATGGGCTCTGATAGGTCGACCCGTGTAAGTGTATTGAGGTGCGGAATCTTCGTGTCATTACTTTTTCTAAATAATTTACTCTGCAAGGCAGATCTACGTGTATTATAAATCAATGGTTGTGGGGTGTCCGTTCTGCGCGTTCGAAGTCACGAACGACATCGCGCAGCGCATTCCGGAATTAGGCCTTTCCAAATAAAACGTTGGATCTTTAAACCTTGTTACCCACTGCGTCACTCACTACGTCATCAATAAACATCGGCATCTACGTCATCACTAGACATCTAAGTCACACGTTTCGTGTATTGGCTTAAGTGCTAGAGTCTTTAGAAGGTAGTATTTGGTAAAAAGTGGTGTTATGAAATTAACCCTAGGAAACCTATGTTTTTAGAAAAATTGTATGTAAACGCCGCCCCTTCTAGTGAATTCTTGTTTGAATTCGAAGCTTTTCCGTCATACATAATAGATTCTTTATGATTATCGAGTAGATAGATTTTAAACGTTCCTACCTTACAACCAACAGCTCATTACCAATCAGAAAAATACACACTTTGTTGAAGTAATGCATTCTATATATTACAGTTCGTGTTTGGTAAAGATTTTCCATTAGCTAGGGGTGGGTTTCCCGGTTGGGGTTTCTTTTAAATGGAACCCCGACCCAGGGCAGCAGATCCCAGTGCATTAGTTCGTACTGAAAACTGAAAGGTTTTGGGGGATGATCGTGGTCATGTTAACCTCCCCCGAACCCTCACCCGGCACCCAGGAGATTTGTATCCTAATTTTTTATATTATTTTGAGTGAAACATAAATTTCGTAGTATTTATTACAGCGTGTTTTAAGAATTTATATAAGATGTAAGCGCCAACGGGAAATGGGGCTAAGAATATAATTGCTCTCTTAACAAGCACTGCAAACGCAAAAAGAATTTATTTGAGAAGAATACAACCAACCAATTATTTTCCTTTTCACTTATCACAGTATTAAACAGGAGGATTTTAAAACAATAGGCACCGATAGTTTAGTGTTTAGCTTAGATTTTTTTTTCCTCCCTTACTTTCCTTTCCTTACTGACATACAAGTCCTCCTAAACTTTCATCTAGATTTTCTCCACATCCACGAATACCACCTTTATTTTCTACTACTACTACTTTCCCTTATCCGCACTTATTTGTGCATAGGGCACTGCATTGGTACACAGAGTGCAGTGTATCTTGATCATTAGCAGTATAATTAGTATCATGCTTCAGCGACACAGCGATCACATATGATTTAAAAAAAAAAAAATCACATATGATTTTAAAAAAAAAATAATAATCACATATAAATATTCTTTTCAAATTGACCCCAATCGGGAATCGAACCTTCGACCTCATGCATGGTAGCCAAACACGCTACCGCCACGCCACGAGGCGGACAAATTTTCTCTTCCATCATATTAAATACAGAAAATAATTCTACCCTATTTAACTTGCCACTACCAATATATTTAAAAGCTGATACGCCAAAATATATTATGTTATAATACAAAGAACACATAAAATCATGTGACAGATTAATTACTTACTGTCATAATTAAATGGCCGGAAAGATCGTGAAGAGCTTGATCTTGATTAACGGATTCATTCTAAATATCATATCAAAAACCTTTTTTTGGTGTTAGCTGACTGTTCCAATAATAGATAGGATGATAGCGTGAGATGCATAGATGCATTCCCTAGACCCTCCTCAATTGAACCCTTGGGGGGTCTTGGGACACCGGGTTTGGGTGATGGAAACAATGACAATATAATAATTTATAACCCGAGATAGTGGTACGGGCAATGAAAGCATTTGTTCGCGTACATAACGTAAATCCATCCGTATTTTCACACTGGCAATCTTAAAATCGCGGAATAACTTGTTGAAAAAATCGGTAGAGTCGTGCTGGACTGAAAAAAGACTCAATAGTCTTTAAAACAGTCTAAGGAAAGAGTGGGGCTTTCATTGTTTCAATAAACAACCTAAAATGTGCTTCGCATTGTATTATAACTATTTCTCATCTGTTTGGCAGTAAATACATTAGATTAGATGGTACTATCATTTAATTAAACAACACGATTAATTTACATGGGTATTGGCAGTTTCCCGTCATCACAAGTCTAGAATGTACCGCTGGGCGTTCCTCACACTAGGATTGAGGAAATATCAGCGAGTTCACCTTAGGTAATACGAGGAATAATGGAACACGAATATCATAAGAACATAGACCCCCAAACTTTTTGGCGGCAAAATTATGTAAAAATATATGTCATCAAGATATTTTACTACTGCTCTCCCTCTCCCTTATCCACACCCGATCGGGTATAGGGCGCTGCAATGGTACACCAAGTGCAGTGAATCTTGATCAATATGATCATTCTTACGCTTCAGCGCCAGTCTAAGGTGATCAAATATGTTTTTTTTTTGTAATAATCACATTTATTTTTTTTTCATATTGACCCCCATCGGGAATCGAACCCGTGACCTCATGCACGGCAGCATAACGCGCTACCACTTTATTTATTTTGTGACAGTTGTTTCGCCTTGTTAGGGCATTATCAAACTGTCAACTGTTTCTTACATACACAAAACTAATTTGATTTTTATCTTTTGTTGACATTACTTGGAATTACATTATGAAATTAATTGAATATAACTAATTAAAGTTAATAAAAAATACCAGTCTGAAGATGCCCGTTACAGGGTGAAAGCACTAACTGGTCAAATAAATAAAAGTGGAAGTGTACCAAGTATTTTCATTTAACTTTATAAGTTATATTAAAATAATACACAAAACTGTTACTTACACATACACATAACATACATTACTTGTAGTAAAATAAAATAATCTTTAATTTAGATTTGCTTTCGTTCGTTCAAAAAAAGAGCTTTAAGTTCCTATCCTAAAATTATAATATAAAATTAACGTTAGGTAAAATTAAATCAATAGTAAAACTAAACCAACTAACATCATACCGTTTCACCAAAATGGTAGACAGAGAAGATAGATCACCACGCTACTCTGTCCTGGCATACTTCTTTTGGTATACCTATTCATGATTCTTCTCATGTATGCACGCGGATAATTCTGACTTTTCACACGTCCTTTTTCAAGTACTTGATCATGCCTTGTCTTCCTCGAACTATCATAGATATAGTATTTCCTAGAACGAACTGTATGAATATACTACAATTCATTGTTTTTTTTTTATTATTCTAATCATTTATACGCGTGTTGGGATCTCAAATGAATAAGCGTGTGTTCTTGTTGAAGCTTCTTTATTGACTGACTGGTTAGCATTTATGGCGGGGCGCGGGGGTTGCTAGTATCGCTACACCCCTCCCCACCTAGTTCAGACATACATAATAATACAAAAAATAAAAAATCATTTTAAACATTTCAATAAAATTGACATCCTGTATATAAGCGATTGGTAACAACCTTATCTCTATTGTTTCATTTGACACTGTGTTTATAATTTCTTAATTCGAAGAACTTTTGTCTAACTCATTTGGCACAAAGGAATTACTCAAGTTACATGATAAATATTTGCACTATGGTAATTCACTACTTAATTAATCTTGTTTATTTTTAACACAAAAGTAAGCCAGCAAAATATATATATGAAGTTGCACTGTAATATCTTTTTAAAACGTACTCATTAAAACTGTTTGTTAGTTTCTCGGGGGAGCTACGGTCACGTGAGACCTAGCCTCCCTCCTTGCCTGGACCTCTTGTGTTACCTGGCCCATCAGGTATTTATGGCAGCGTTTCCAGATCCAATAGACGATGCCGCCGACGACGAGAAAACAAATTATAACCATCATGGTCATGTTCATGCTCCAGATCTGGTTCCCCGTATCACTATTACTTCCCGCCTGGGGCGATAACCACTTCTTCCTTCGACTCCGAACTGCCCATGTTCTTAGTACTTTGTTTCGGGTAGTTTACGCGAACCTGACGGGCTTCCTAATGCTTCTGCCAGATCTTGTAGTCACGGGTAGTCTATTTGGTATTCCGCTGATTTCGCTTTTCCCATGTGAAAATTCGTTTGGCGTGCTGACACGGATATTCTGCCGGAATGTTTCTGAATTCCTTTTATTGTTATCAGGTACTAAATAATTTGCTGACTGTACACATTTGTCCGAGGCGTCACTTCCTGTCTTAGTGTTCTCTAATAGGAATGCAGGTTTAACTCTATCAATGGTCACGTTGCTTTCTTTTTGGTTTATTAAAATTTTGAAAATCTTCTCGTTTCTCTCTAAAACTCTGTACGGGCCTTCGTACGGTGGTGTAAGGGCCCCTCTTGGTTTCGTTGCGTAAAAATACATGGGAGCAAAACTTTAAGTCGGGATGTTGGTAGGCATTCCTGCTCTGTGCTGTTCTATTCGTCGGAAAAGATGCCTTATAAAAACGATTTATTAGGTTTTTAGTATACTCAGTGTCGTTGATTTTGGCTTTGAAGGCGTAAAAAAAATCTCCTGGCAGTCTCAATGATGTACCATAGATCATTTGAGCTGGACTGTAACCTATATCTTCTTTGAGTGATGTGCGTAGGCCTAACATTATTATTGGCAACTCCTGCACCCATTGCGTGTTGTGTTCACATTTAGCCATGATTGCTGCTTTAAGTGTTCTGTGATATCGTTCCACTTTCCCATTTGCCTTAGGGTTATACGCCGTGGTGCGTTTTTTTTTCTATCCCTAATATCTTTGTTAGTTGGCTAAACAGTTCCGATTCAAACTGTCGCCCTTGGTCCGTTGTAATGTAAGCAGGACATCCAAATCTCGATATCCAAAATGTAACTAGTGCGTCTGCCACTGTTTCGGCCGTAATATCCTTAACCGGGACTGTTTCCGGCCAGGTAGTTTCTCTGTCTACCATGGTTACACAATATCGCATATCTCGGGACAACGGTAGCGGTCCTATTTATATCAATGTGTAGGTGTTCAAAGTGTGACACATTGACAATTTCTCCAAGTTGTGACATAGTGTGCCTATTAACTTTAGCTTTTTGGCAAATTAATGCATGTTTTAGTCCATGTCTTAACATCCCTGTTAATTCCCTTCCAAAAATATCGTTGCGTTAATAAGCGCTGACTTTCTTTTATGCCCGGGTGGCATACATTATGGATTGCTTTAAATGCCGTTTCTCTAAATTGTTGCGGAAGGTACGGCCTAATCCGTGTTGTAGAGGTTTCACACAATATTTGCTCGTTGGTTTCTGGAAAGGTTATCAATTTAAATTGTAGATTATCTGGTTTTTTAACTCACTAAGCTCTTTGTCATCCCTTTGTTGTTGCGCTAGTTCTTTGTAGTCGAATAAGGTTGGTGTGACGATCTCTTCTATGCGAGAGAGTGCGTCTGCCACCGGATTCTTTTCGCCTTTAATATATTCAATCTTAGTGCAGAATTGAGCAATGAAATCTAGTTGTCTAAGTCTTCGAGGTGTATCTGAGGGAGATATCTTTTTTGACAGAGCAAACGTTAGCGGTTTGTGGTCTGTGTACATCACTAGCTCTCTCCCTTCTATCATGTTGCGGAAATGCTTGATCGACATGTACATGGCTAGCAATTCTCGATCATAAGTGCTGTATTTCCGTTGTGTATCGCTCTCAACTTTTTTGAAAAGAATCCTAAAGGTTGCCAATTCTTCTCCACCCACTGTTGCAAGACAGCTCCCACGCTTGTTTCTGATGCATCGGTCATCAGGGCCATGGAGCATTGAGAGCTGGGTGAGACAGTAGAACTGTAATTTTTGAGGCTCTCTTTACACTGTTCGAATGCGTCTGTTGTAGCAGTTGTCCACTTAATTTTTGTTTTGTCTTTTTCTTTGAATTGTGAAGAAATGCGTTAAGGGGTGCCTGTATTTGTGCCGCTTTGGGAATGGAAGTTCGGTAAAAATTTATCATTCCTAAAAATCGCCTTAATTTCTTCTACAGTCTGTGGTTGTGGAAAATCCGTTACGGTCTTAATTTTTTCTTCGCTAGGTGTGATTCCGTTTTTCTTTATGCAATAGCCCAGGAAAGTTAATTTCTTTTTTTCCAAATTCGCATTTGCTTGTGTTAATTGTTAACCCATATTCGTTCAAACGGGATAATACTAATTGAAGATGCGTTATATGCTCCTCTTCGTTAGCTGATGCAATTAGAAGATCGTCCAGATATGCAAAGACAAAATCTAATCCTCGTAAAATCATATCTATAAATCGCTGAAACGTCTGAGCCGCGTTACGTAATCCAAAGTTCATTCTAGTGAATTCATAAATATAATCCAAAAGGTGTTAATATTGCTGTTTTTGAGATATCTTCTGCTGCTATTGGAATTTGATGATACGCTCTGCATAGGTCTAATTTCGAAAATATGCTTTGTTTATTAAGTGCGTACGTGAAATCTAATATGCGAGGTATCGGATAACGGTCTGGGACTGTTGCTGCATTCAGCAGACGATAATCACCGACTGGCCGGATATCTCCGTTTGTTTTTATAAACAACATGTAGTGGATTCGCCCACGGACTGTTTGATGGTTGACAAATACCTAACTCTAACATGTTTTGGAATTCCTCCTTTGCTGCTTTGTATTTCGCCGGATTTAACTGCCGCACTTTTTCATGTACGGGTGGTCCGGTGGTTACAATGTGGTGTCGAATATCATGTTTGGGCGCTTGTTTGATGGAGTCCGGTCTAGTTAGGTCAGGATAATGCAATAACAATTTATGATAAGGATCGTTAATGTCTACTGCATAAATACCTCTGTCTTCATTCCATTTACTGATGGATGTTTTGGTGTTTAGGGTTGTCTCCTTATCCACCAATTTTCTTTCCGCGTAGATCCACCATTAAGTTCCGCGCTCGTAGGAAATCTGCTCCAATAATTGATCGCTGAACGTCCGCGACCGTAAAAGTCCATCTGTAAGGTCTGCGTAGACCTAAATCCAAAATTAAGGTCTTTTCACCATATGTGTTGATTTGGGTTCCATTTGCGGCGTATAATTTGTAGTCTGTTGGTTTACTCCCTAGGCGCCCGGATCGTGCAAGCACTGAAATTTCTGCCCCAGTGTCGATTAGAAAACTTGTACCACTATTTCGCTCCGCGATGCATAGACGAGATGTCCCTTCGGAGCCGACTATCTCGATCGTCGGCGTCCTGCTTAGTTTTCCGACTTCACATAGGCGCACGGTTCTTGGCATCTCGTTGCTTTATGCCCAAATTTGAAGTGATACCAGCAAAGGTATGTTTGGGTCTCCAGGTTGTGGTGCTCGGGCCGGCTTCGTGAGTTAGAGCCGTCCTGAGATCCGGTAAATGAACCTCGACGTTCGCGTCCTCTTTCGCGCCCTCTGTACTGTTCCCTGAGGCTAGCTACCTCTACCTGCAGTTCTCCAATTTTTTTTAATCAACATTTCAGTGGCCGTGTCCACCCCCTGGTTGTGCTTTAACTTCAGCTACTTCAGTATTGCGAATAGCGTCCGTTATTTTTGTCGGCAATTTGGGCCAACATCTCAACATCTGTTACATTGCTCACTGTGAGCACGGCGCGCACTGTTTGTGGTAGGCGGCCCATCCACAGGATTTTTAACGTCTCGTCTGTCAGTTTGTTGAACGCCAATTCTTTCATTCTTCTAAGTGATTGCGAGGGCTTCTGGTCTCCCAACTCTATTTCACCAATTAATTGCTGTAGCTGCCTTGTTTCACTTTCTTCATAAACCTGTAACAGTCTGTTTTTCACTGCCTCATACTTATTGTCCGCTGGTGGATTGTTCAAAATATCACTTATCTGACTTAGTTCATTCTTGCCCAATTTGGCCACCAACAAAAAGTACTTATTAACATTAGAAAGTTTTTTGAGGCGCTAGGATTGCCTCTATCTGGTGGAACCACAACCTTGGCTGTTCCACCCAGAAGTCAGGCATTTTAGTGGCCAGACTAACTTTCATCACTTCTTGTTGCTCTTGTTGCACATTTAAAGTCCCCATCCATAAGCTCAGAATCACTATCGTTCGCCATTTCGAGAGTTTATATTTTATTTTAATATCAAATTAACAACACAATAAAATACTTAACACCGTTATCGCGAGGTTAAAAGAAACAATCACTTATTTATCAGCTATTCAAAGTATCGGGTTACTATTCTCAGCGCACCGAGCGTGCCTTATCTGTCTTAACGTCGGGAAGTCACCACTGTTGGGATCTCAAATGAATAAGCGTGTGTTCTTGTTGAAGCTTCTTTATTGACTGACTGGTTAGCATTATGGCGGGGCGCGGGGGTTGCTAGTATCGCTACACGCGGATTGTAACTTATAGCAATGTTTAACGTACAAAAATTTGCCCCCAAGCGACTGATCACCAAATATCTGGGGAGCGATGATACGCTTCCGGTCTTTGATTGACGGCCTCCGTAGCGTAATGGCTAAGATACTAGACTCACGGTACGGAGGTTCCGGGTTCGTTTCCCGGTGAGAGCACAACAGTTATAAAGTGATTTTTCTCATACCTTGGTGTTTGCGACGTTGTTCCCCTCTGTAATTGGGCCTCCTGGTCTGTTAAGGTTGTTAAATAAATCAAATAAAAAATACGAGTGTTGGGAATCACTGATCCAAAACATGTTCTGCTTCAGAAGCACTATCATTAATCCTAGCGTTGTTATACCGCCGTCATATCCCCGTTTACCGACTGGAATGACGTACCATTGACGTGACATTTTCGCATAAATTTCCCCCCTATTATTTTATTTACCCCCCCTCTTGAGATCGTGTTGACAGCGAAATTTGGCTTATCCTACCTATCTAGTATTCGATCTTACCCACTCATAGTAAAGTACATCCTATTCTATCTAAATAAAATCCTATCCTACTCTGAGAATTAAAAAAAAAAAAGTATTAATAAAGCATAACTGTACAGAACGTACATAATAAATAGGGTGTCCCATAATCCAATGTATTCCTTTTAAGGGGTGTTAGGCCAGCTCATGACTCACCAGAAATATTTTATTTTATTTATTTATTTTATTTTAATAATATCCACGTCCATAGGGCTTTTACATTACATAATTCAAATATTGTAAATAATAAGAAAAAATATATTTAAAAAATAGGTAGCAACACATTCTGGTATAACATATTCAATATTTGTGAAATTTAAAATAAAAAAAACGTGAAATGCTTTAAATATTTAAATTAAAAATAAATAAGTGAAATCCAAAATAAATTAAACATAAACGCTAATATGATCTCAGTAAAAGTGCCTAAATTTTGGAGATATTTCCACATTTGTGAATTTCTTCAAAATCTACGCCTTAGATCAGTTTCTCGAGTGCCACATCTACAAATTTCCATATTTTTAGGATTGTGGCCGGCCAACATTGTTACACGAAGGCAAGATGATCAGTCTTAAGCTTCAGCGCCAGTCTACGGTATCACACATTAAATATTTTTATGTGAACACATTTTTTAAATAAGGAATATCATTGTAGGAAACACTCATCATTTCTTTCTTTACCCTTTCCGGTCCTCTGTTCTCTTTTGTACATTTTTTAATAAATCTATCTAAAAGTTTTATGTAACCAACCTCAAATTTGTAAAATTATAATCCAATAACTCGAGTCAAATATCTACAAATACATTTTCTATCTATCAAGCCCGTGGAGTATTTTTCATCCGTTAGAAATGATTTCTGCTACAAATGTATATAACCAGCTTTGATTGTACTGTATCCTATTCCATTGTGCGACATCAAAGTCAACGTTGAGATACTTCGATTTGTTACGTGACGTATGTCAGATACGTGATTCTAAGGGAAAATCAACTCTCTAGAAAATATTGTGGAAATAATATCCTTTCCATATAATATGTACATACATACATAATGGTAGAAGTGGTGTGTGTCCTAATTCAATATTTTTGTATCATAACTTTTATTGTATTTTATATATTTTTAAAAATTTGTTATAAACAAAAGTTTTTCATTTAAATAGTTTATAATGAATAAATACAAAGTGAGTGCTTCTAACATAAATTTCATATAATAATAAATAATAAATTCATAATAATAAAAAATAAAATTAGTT
>JAGVSP010006276.1:0-18505 GCA_022494985.1 Micrasema minimum
AAAAACTGTACGCAAGAGTCAAATTCACACTAAACTCTAGTTTTGCGCACAGTTTCTGCGCGCGCATCACCCGCGGCGATTGTGACAGTATAATACGTATAATATTACAAATAAACTTTGATAAACTTCTACAGTGAAGAATATGAATATAATGTTATATGTATAATAATATGAACAGAAATCCTAGATTTAAATTTAAAATATTGAATATCAACTTATTTGACAGATGAGTAGTGTTGCCATATTGTAAAATCGGTAAAGTTCCTAAAGTTATTCATAATTCATTGAATTTATCTGCGCTTATAATTGCATACGACAACGATAAAATGCTTTAAAATTTTAAATGACTTCAAAATCGGTAAATCGGTGTACGTTTTTAGTAGATTTGTTAAATCTCTCGTTAAATTCGTTAAAGACTGACAGATCTGAAAAACTATAATTCGTTAAAGATTGACATATCTGAAAAACTATAAGATAGGCGATGACAGAGAGAATTTTAGTATGGCAACATTTAAGCGTCCAACGGTCGCGTTATGCGCAATGCCTACAAACAATTTAAACTGTGCCGTATAAAGGTTAAATTCACACCCCTACATATTTATTGCTCAGAAAACGTGATATCGCTGAGATAATGTGGTATAGATTTTAAAAATGTGCTTATATTTTTATTGTTAGATTCTTCGGCTGACATTTCTTATTTATATTACCCAGTATCAAATGAAAAGAAATAGTAATTAAACTTTTTTCCTTAAGAAGAAAATTGTTTCAATAATTTGTTGACATGTAAATTAATTGTGAGTGATCCTTTTTCGTTCAATTAATCGGATCAATATTCTTAATACATTAATAGAAATTTCCGCAAATCTTTTTAGTCTTTGCTCCTATTCAAATATTTATATTACGAATTTATTATGAACAACCCCGTATGCAATATCCGCTTGTAATTCCGTTTGAATTGTGTGCAATTTGTAAACATGCATATTGATATTTGACAACAAACCAAATGTTTGAAACAACTAGGGTAAAATATATATCATGGATGTAAGAACACATTAATGAAACCGTTTTTTCATATGTTATTATTTTAATACGGCATAGTGAAATTTAAAAAATGTGCTGGACTTGTGATCTGATTTCATTATCAAAGATAAATTGTTAGTCAATCGAATCTTTAAGTTACCAAGTTACCCTACCGGGCATGAAGGATTTTTTCTTAAACTTTGACAAACCGGTGATTATGTACAGTGTAGTAGAAGAAAAATAATTTATGTAGGAAAAATGAATAACCGGAAGTTAAATAACTAAACACCTAATGCTAAAACTCCTATTTATTTAATTTAAACTTATCTCAAAGAGTTAAACAATGTCTGCAAATTATTGGTTACTAAAATTGTCTTCTTGTATTATGAGCCATTTATACTAGACAATAGTAGTAAATTTAGTGTGAAGGACAATAGTAGTAGTAGTAATAGTATAATTTAATGTATACATGTATACATCTCTATACCTACATAATATCAATATTACCTAACCTAATACTACCTGCATGTAAGCTTCAAAATATTAGATCTAAAATAAAATAAATCGCAGTTTCATGTATTTAGAATTAGATTATTGGCTGGCGAAAATTACTGTTGCGCCAACATATTGCCTCTGTTCAACGCAGAATGATTATTCGTTTAGGAAGGCAATCTGTTTATTCCTAGGTTCATGTAGCGATTATTTGCATGTAGGTTAGGTCATGCATCGTTCCAAATTCGTACTGATCAAGAATTCACAGATTTGCCGCCAAAACGTTGACGTACAAACCAAAACCTACGTTTGCCAAACCTCAACCGAAACTCAAAACTCACCCCTATAAATCCAGGCACCAGGCAAGCAACAATGAACCCTAATGGCCCACCCGTATCTGAAGCGTTTCAGAGATTTGATATATAGTCATAAATACCACTATCGCTTGACAACTGTGCCGGGTTAGGTCTGGCGATTAGAGTAATTAACTTGTTGGGTGTACGCGATAATAGGCCGTGATTACACATTACTCGCCGGTAATTTGTATGGGACGCACTTACGTTATGAGCGGTAGGCCTTGTGACAGATTTATGGTGCTTGCGACGTTCCAGATCTGTTGATACTAGATGTATCTACATGTACATGTATAAATATAGGAGATTAGTATCCTGTATTGATAATGCATTCAGAAATTGAAAACCATAAATAACATAGTATCTATTGTATGGTGTATCAAAAGTTGAACATGAAAAACGAATTAAAAAGCATCTTGGAAAACTGCAGTACAAATTTTCATATGTTATATTCTTTCTCATTTTTATAAGTTTCGTTTTTCATTCACGATTCCTTCACAATTCATCAAAATTGATGGTAAGATAAAGTCCTTTAGTCCTGCTAAACTAACTTTATTTCATATTGACTCATTCCATATCAGCGCGAGACTACATATTTTCGTTTAATTCATCTGAGTTTAGAGAGGTTGGAGAGGCGTTTAGTTAAAATGGAATCGATCACCTATAAGAAAATAAGTTTTAAACATAATTATAATGATTAGTTTGTCTGAATCTCCTGATAAAAAACAGCAGATATTGTACGTATGATCGGACGTTAACTCGGTTTTTAAAAAATCCCGCTTTTATAACGCCTGTATCACACCTGTTCTCCTCTATGGCTGCGAATCATTCCTAACCAGGGCCCAGTCGTCTTCTAGAGTTTTGAGAATAGGTCACTTAGAAGAATATTAGGTGTGCGGTGGTTTGACTTCGTAAGGAACACAGAAGCGAGGCAATGGACGCAGCAACCCTTGGTATCTTCTGTCATCCGGCGTAGGTGTTTAGGATGGCTAGGCCATATACTACGTAAACGCTGGCCTATTTTATCAGATTCTCGGCGTCCTGGAGGTCCGCTGTTGACAATCCGTCGGCAGTTTGCATCAGAGCTGCGGGACACGGGCTTGGAGGCAGTTTGTGGAATCCATGTGCTCCACATAGGGAGCGGATATGGTATGATGATAACGATTATGATTGTATGAATGTTTAATTGCAAAATGAACATGTTTTTCATCCATAACCTACTCTTAAACGTATTAAATCGATTGGGTTTTGCAATTAGGCACTTTACTGAACGTTAATCAACGATATTGCACCATGACATACTAATCTGCACTAATTTAAAAAAGTAATCTCTTGGGAAATCGCAAAAATATTATTCTGTTTCTGGTTTCTGTACCGTTTCATTGAAATTGGATTATTTAATTAAAATTGACATCCCAACAGAGACGAGATGTTTGGAAGGGAATATAGATATCTAGGCTTTTACAAGGCTCATGATCTGTCATTGGCTGGGTTGAGTAGCCACTTGATGGATTACAAAATTCCCCATTTCATCTAGTATTTAATATACATATCTGTTGGCTATCAGAACTTGCATATATAAACAGTGAAATGGCGCAGAGCTTCACATGTGAAAACTCTCAGATTGAGAAAATTGCTAAGCATTTTAGCAGAAACCTTTATAATTGTAAGTGAGATTCTTACCGAATTATATCGCCTAATAGGAAACGCCTGAAGATGATACTTCAATTTGTTATGCTTATCACTTTTACCACCTAATTTTTATAAACAACATTTTTAGTGTGTCCAAAAACTTGTAGACAATAACTGGATTTCACCCATTTTGTATTAAAGTTGGACACACTCAAAGGGTCGTTTATGGATTATTTTAAATTTAAAAATATCTCGGCATAGGAAAGAGATAGAAACACGTTTCTTGCGCAGAAATGTAGCGGTAGATATGAGCTGTAACGGGGTATTTGCAGTTCATTTTCAAAAAATTTTGACTTAGTCCAGTAAAGAATTCATGGTGCGATATTATGTACACTGATAAAAATACGAATACAAGGATGAAGATTTTTCATTAATTTTCTGTATGTTGGGTTGAGCACCCCTGCTCACATTTCAGCAATAGTCTGAAAACATCCCCAATGAAATGGCTAATGGCTTGCTGTTGTTTGGTTGCTCCCGTTCTATTCACAGACGGGCTAATCCGCGGACTAACGCAGTACTATGCCAACGCTAACTGTTAGTTCGGAATTAATTATACAGCCTGCCAGAAAATCGTAATACTCTGTGGTAGTAGTTATAGCGACCTTCGTTTGATAGTGTTCTATGTTACATTCATTAGTTACATCTAAAGATGCTTGTTATCCTAAGCAAATTAATTTATAAATATTAATTTCATAATGTACACTAAAATCCGTCTTAAAGGTTTCTCAGTAATATCGTACATTAATTTTTTGTTTTCCAGCAAATATTTTTTTCGAAAAAAAACTAAACTGTCAATATTTCAGTCAAATAACATGTTTTCTCGGGCAGATTTTCCACGGATTGAATCCCCACTCCGTCACAACTTGATTCATATTTTACATCACAAGCCGCTTAGGCGTTATTCATTTGGTACCTACGTTAATATTCCAAAAAATAGTGGATTACGTTAAATAATGAAAATGTTTGAACATTGTCAATGACAGGACTATTTGATATCTCCAAAAAACAAAGATGTTAAGGAAAGGAATATGGATTTTCAAGGATTCACAGATCCATTAGCTGGGTTGATTATTTTTTTAAATTTTAGAAACTATTTTTTCAATTTTTAAAGAAAAGGTGGTGGCACAGTGAAAGCTTTGACGTTTATCGATAATTCCCTACACCACCCCATCTTGATTCCTATATTTAAACACAAGCCGCCGGGGTTTCATTAAAAACACCAGGAGCTCAATCACAGATAACTATCGACGTAGTTAAAAAAAACGTGCTAACGCTAACCATTTGACCGATCACAATGAACATACGTTCATACTACGTTCGCCGTTTCCGAGCATTGCCGAGCGTTGCCGAGCACCATAGATGATAATAAATATCGCGGCCAAACGTCAAACGTCAAATCAAGAAAGTCAAAGGGCGTGTCGGATTGTTTATGTCGACTGCTTTTCTCAATGTTTGGCTTGCCGAACGCCGGCTAAATAAAATACGGCACTCGAGAAAGATTGAAAGAAGATATGTGCGAAGAAGATGTATCTCGGAATTGGCTCGCGACTTGATGCGCTCGTTAAATAATCCCGATCGATAACTTTTAACGCGTGTTCCATTGTGATCGCGAAAACGTTTAAACATCCATGGTAAGAAATCGTTATCACGTCGCTTATTACCGCTTCGATAGTGATCTGTGATCGAGCAACAGGTATTTGCACATTACTGAAATATTTCGAAATTTCGTAAATTGGCGCATAGATTTTTCATAAAATAAAAATATTAAAGCATATCGATTTGAACCTAATCAATTCAGGGTTTTGTGAAAGCAATTTGAATGGTTTAATGATGCTCGCAGTTTGTTTAAAACACGATTGTGAATTCGCAATGGGTAGGGGGGGTAAATGCAGGAGTGGGGGGTTTCCCTAAAAATGATTGAAATTTGAATGCAATTAGTAGCAACAGCGTTAGCGCAGGGATGATTCAAATCAAAATTTATCTATGATTACTTATAATCGATTTAAAATGATAACGAGGGCATTTTAAAACCATTAACTGCCATATTCGTAATAATTTTAAACTTATGATTGACGTGAGAACACTACTTATTATGAACTATATCATATATTATACCATATCCGATCTCTATGTGGAGCATAATGGATTCCAGAAAGTAGAAATAGTAGTTATTTATTTATTTATATTTTAATGTTATACACACAGTGCTACACATGTAATGTATACACATGTTTAGTACAAATTAACAGAATTTTCAAAATGAGGTAACATATAGAACATAACACTTATAATGACGGTTTTGGCGATGTTGACATTTTCTGCTGTAGTTATAACCTTTTTATCAAGTCTATTCGTACTTCCTTGAGCTTGCGGACGGCTGCTTAGTCTGCAATTTGCTCCTAGTACCTTTCGTCTTATATTTAGTGTAGGGATGTAGAGGGTCTGGAGGGGTTGCGGATTGTTGGTTGTTTGCGGGTTCGATGAGGTATTAATGGATGATTTAGTTGTTGTGATTGCAGCGGAGTATGTTGGTAGTACTGAAGCTGTATATAATTTACTATCACTTTTTGTTTTCTGTTTTTGTCCATATGCTTATAAACATACTGCAATTTTTTGAGAACTGTTCATTGGCTACTGTTTTTGTTATTCTTACTATGTATATAAATTATTGAAAAAGCTGTATGTTCTCTCTAATAAATAAATAAATAAATAAATAAACACCAATTACGTGGACAACACAATGTACAAGACAAATTTTCTAAAGACGTGAAGTGAGCAAACAGTGGTTATGTTATGTCATGTGTATGTGTGTTGTTGAATGTGTGTGGAGTGTGGTGTATGTGTTGGGAAATCTGAATATTTAAACGCAGGGAAGGATAAGTAAAGAGAAAGAGGATACCGCCGTCCTGGCAGACCGTCGATGACCATCCTACGGGTGTGTTCGGGGGAGCTGATAGATGCGGGCCTGACGTGGGAGGAGGCGAGAGGGCTAGCTGGTGACAGGGTCTGCTGGAGGGATCTAGTGATGTCCACGTGCTCCACATAGGAGCAAACGAGGCGAAAGAAGAAGAATAAGAATAAGAAGATGAAGACGATAAGTAAGTTATAATAAGTTATACGCAAAGTAAAAGAATTTCCATTAATTATTTTTACTGCTCTGCTTTCCTTTCATTTTTCATGTTGTTATTGTCTGCATTCAACAGAAATAACAGATAAATGCTGGCGCTTCGTCTAGTATTTGGCTCATTATCGAATTTGTCTTAGATTCGGCAGTCCGAGACTATTTCTGTCCATGGGCAGAGTTCTACAGTGGTCCGCCTTGGCCACCTCGCCCCGCCCATAGTTTCCGCCCATCTGCCAAGACGCCCAAACATCGAACGCCTACGGAACCATTAAATCTGTAAAAACGTCTCACATCTAATAAGCGCGGCAGGAACGATAATATGAAAAAATAAGCTAAATGGCTGCAAAGTGGAAACTTAATGGCGTTAGTATAATTTCATATCTTTATAGGTTCAGTGAAGAAGCTTTATCCGGGGAGTTAGTTGTTGGTCTTAGCGCTTTAAGTTCAGTTGAGTCATTTTATGATGCCAACTATGTGAAGTTTTAGAAGCTTTTAATCAAAGTTTTTATCTGACAGCAACCATACTATTGCTGCTCCCTTTATAGATTATCAATAGTTGTTCCATGACTTCGGAGTCTACATAGCAGAGTTGTAGTCAGAGTCTTGGAATCGACTTCGATTTATCTGTTTAAGAATAGGGTTCTTCCCGATAACACGAATATTATTAAAAACGTTATAAATATTTAAAGTTTTTTTTTACAATTCCAACGATATAAAACACAATGATCAAAAATTTTCTTTTCATTTGTAAATTTATGTTTTAAAAACACGAAAATACGAATGATTTTTAACGCCCGTAATTGGTTAATGACGTCATACCCGTCTACCATGAAGGCGTGAAATTCATTACGAAGTGAGCGCCTATATTGCTGTGACGTCACACCGCATGCGCGCCAAATGAAGGATTTTGCGAGCGATTTGAAAAAGCGCTATTTCAAACTGCGCTAAAAAATTCATATGACATCGTAAAATTTTTTAAATATTCCCTTTATATTGTAATTTTTCAATCAATTTTTTGAAATAAAAAATATAAAATCGGGAAGAACCAATACTCAAATTTGGAATCGAAACCGCCTAAGGTCTATTTTGCACGTATCCGTGACGTAACGTGACGTATTGTACCGTGTTGCATTTTCAGTGTTCCACATAGCTCAGTCTAAATAATATATTTTTTAAAATTATTTTTTCAACTTATTTTGTGTTGTCCAGGGAAGTTTATACAAAAAGTCCCGATGAATATAAAAATAAACTAGAGAAGGTGCCTTTTTTGGATTATTTCAACAAATCTCGAAAACGCCAAACCCAACAAAAAATTAAAGTTGCAAATAGAAAATTAAAAATTTAATAAAAAATGGTACTTTCTTAAATGTTTCTAAAAAAATTGCAAAAATTTTCTTCGTGTATCAAATAGCTTTCAAAATAATCTCATTAAACTGGGCTATGTGTGGAATTCGGAAAGCAACATAGTAAGGTACGTCCCGTCACGTCACGGACAAACATGTGTGAATAGACTAAATATATATCTACCTACTATTGACTAACTTACTAACTAACTAACCATCACGCCATTTCCCCGAAGGGGTAGGCAGAGAGGATAGAACGCCACACCACTCTGTCCTGGCATACTTCTCTTGCTTCCTCCACATTCATACATCTTCTCATGCACGCACGTCGATTATTCCGACTTCTTACATGCCCACATTCAAGAACTGGTTTTTACTTGATCATGCCATGTCTTTCTCGGCCTTCCTCGATTTCTACATCCAGGTACAGTCGCGACATATATTTTTTTAGCCGTTCTTTCATCATCCATTCGCTCTACATGACCGAACCAACGTAAAAGACCTTTCTTAATTGTCGATAATGTTTATCTCAGCCTTGCATTCTGCTCTGATTTCAATACCAGTGCACCTATCATACATAGCTTTACCACACACTCGCCTGAGAGATCGCATTTCGACTGCATTCAATCTACTTTCATCCTTATTTTTCCAACTCCATGCTTTTGGTACCAGAGCTCTATTATGCACTGCCAATTTAGCCTCTTTTGATAAGCACTTATTAGATACTACCGACTTTAAGGCACCATTAACTCTGTTACCGGCACTAACCCTCTTTTCAATGTCCTTGTCCATATTTCCATCTCTAGTGAACATGCTTCCCAGATATACTAATTCTCCCACCTGTTTCAAGCTATTGTTTGTGTGAAAATCTACTCTATGTAGTTTGACAGGTCTATGGTGGTATCATCCTTGTTATTATCGATGCCTTATTTATGACGATTTAAAAAGTTATTGGTGAATTTTAACATCGCATAACGGTTTGATATCTACGTGTTTCTGTGTACGTATCTACGTAGATGATTAAACACGTAGATGTTATGATGTATTAAAAAAATGTATTTTTTGCGGTTATCTTGATTCGTTATTCGAAGATCTGATTAATTGATATTTTTGATTTCCTTGTTATGACACAAGTAAATACTTCGATTCGAGTTTCTAATATGATAAAATTTATAAACAACATTTTAAGTTTGTCCAAATACTTGTAGACAAAAACTACAAGTATTTGGACAAACTTAAAATGTTGTTTATAAAAATTAGCTGGTAAAAGTTATAAGCATAACAAATTGTAGATTCATCTTCAGGCGTTTCCTAGTAAGTGATATAATTCGGTAAGAATCTCACTTGCAATCATAAAGGTTTCTGCTAAAATGCTTAGCAATTTTCTCAATGGATGACAGAGAGTTCACATGTGAAGCGTCGCGCCATTTTACTGTATATTGGCGGATATGGATATCAAATACTAGGTGAAATGGGGAATGTTGTAATACATCAAGTGGCCACTTAACCCAGCCAATGACAGGTCATAAGCCCTGTAAACGCCTAGATATCCATATTCCCTTCCAAATTTCTCGTCTCTGTTGAGATGTCAAATTGATAAAATTTAATTAAAAAATGTAATGCTAATTGTACATTTATTTAGATTCTTGAAATATATTTTTCAAAAGATTAATTATAACTGTGCCATTTATAAGTTTACCGTAGCATTCATAGTAATAAAAATCTTCCGTATTTTATTTTCTACCATTTTTTATTGTGTAATCACCCTTAAAAACCAATACCTACACCGCTGTTCAAATAAAAGGATTTTATTTTCAATTTTCATGCTATGGAGAGTTCGTAGCCAAGAAAGTTTTCAGAACATTTGTACAAATAAAATGATCCAATGAAACAAACAATATTCGATTCAGAAATAATTATTTTTAGCCCAGCAAACCGAATACGAAAATAAAAACTGTTTTTATAACGAAATGGTTAGGTACCGATAATTGGTATTTTATAACAACTTTCAAAGAATATTTTTGTTGTTAGAACTCTTTAGAATTTTATATTTTTAGATACAATTGTTTTATAACTCCTACTGCTACTTTATCTTATCCGCACCCGATGGTGCATAGGGCACTGCATCGGTACACCAAGTGCAATGATTCTTGATCATTTTATTACATGAAGGTAAGATGATTAATCATACGCTTCTGTATCAGTCCAAGGTAATTAATATGAAGATCATATTTAAATAAATATTTCATGTTGACTCCCTGCGGGAATCGAACCCGCGACCTCATGCACGGTAGCCAAATGCTCTACCACTATGCTACGTAGAAGACGAATACGACATATTGCGGCGGTTCTATAACCTTTGACAACAATGTTTTTAAATAAATATGTAGACTAACTAACTTATTAACTAACTATCTCGCCATTTCCTCGAAGGGGTAGGCAGAGGATGGAACGGCACACCACTCTGTCCTGGCGCACTTTTTCTTGCTTCCTCCACATTCATACATCTTCTCATGCACGCGCGTCGATTATTCCGACTTCTTACATGCTCCAAATATTTAGACTCTAGTTAAAAATCAAAAGTTGCTCTTCAATTTATTTTTACCACCCTTTTAAGATTACATTAAAAAAGCTCTTATTTTTTATATAATAAATAATATGTCATGTTTTGATTTCTTCATTTGTAATTCGCGATTCCTGCAATCCTTTTTTCAACAGGTTTACAAATTTTTATACAATATTCACACATCGACCTATAATCGGCAGAACAGCGTAAGCGACAAAAAGTAAACTGTGCAGGAGAAGGTTTTTTAACATTATTGTTCGTATTACCTTTTTGGAAAATAGGATTACCATTGATTGTATTTTTTAATGTTTTTCCGTGTTGCGTCTGTTATGTTGTTTTGCTGCTTAGAATTTTGTGTCGGTAACGTTGTGTGACTTAACTAAATAAGTTGAAACGCTAAATGATACACAGATCCTAATTTTAAGGAGTTTAAAAAACACCAAACAATTCACCAAAATTTTCGCATACGTTGTTATGTTTATTGTGGCTCGACATCTTGCCTGCCTATATTTTTAGTACAGTTACCTAAATAAAATACTTATTTTAAAGCTCGTGTCAATTTTGTGTAAAATTTGAGCTTTTGGTTTGGTGATTTCAGTAGTAATTTTATTACTTATAATTAATATAATTTTATTCAATGACGGAAAGGTCAAACACCCTGAGGTCAGAAATAATATAAAGCAGTGGCGCGTCGCTGGTTAAAAATTATAAAGAAATTAACTACAAAATGCTCTTTATTTTAGTAGTTACATACAAGCGTAAGACTGGTCATCCTACCTTCATGTAATAAAATAATTGAGATACACTGCTCTTGGTGTACTGATGAAGCGCCCTATGTACCATTGGGTATGGATAAGGGAACGTAGCAGAAGAGTAGTAGTAGTTACAAAAGTAACTAGGTTTAATTATTATTGTAAATCAAATATATTATGTTCATTTAAACAGTATGACCTAATCTCTTCTTAATAACAGAGGCATGTCTTTCAATACATTAATATCCCCTTTTTCTAAATACTTACAAGTTATTATTTAATTTATTTTATTGTTTTTACGCTCATAGGGCTTTTACATATAGACATTTTTAAATGATTATACAGTAGGTAGCTATTCATTACCGCCAGAGAGGGCATGCATGCAGTGTCTGGATGCAGTGTCTGCACTGTTCCCTAAAATGCACTAGATTTGTGTTAAAAACATCAATATTGTTAGTATGCTTGTTAGCCAGTGCATGGATTATAATCATCATCATTCTATATCCGCTCCCTACGTGGAGCATATGAATAACACAAACTGCCTCCAAGCCAAGCGATCGGCCGCCAGTTCCCGTGGACCCTTCCAAATCAGGTCCAGGTCCAGTAGCTCTGACGCAAACTTCCGACAGATTGTCAACAGTGGATGTCCAGGACGCCAAGAACCTGACCCCTCAATACAAGTCACTCAATATTCAATTTCAAGAGGAATTTTAACGGCAAATTCGGCAGTGGCCACTTGACGTACTACAACATTCCCCCATCATCTGGTAACCATAATTTTTGGAACTACTATATATTGAAATCGTCTTCGTCATTCCGTTTTTACAGAATTTTCTATGCTGGTGTCATCTGTTGAGAAGATTGCAAAGCATTTTTTTTAACGCCTAGATAACCCACATTCGTTTCCAGAGTTTCTCTGTCTCTGTTGGGATATCAATAATATCTGATATCAGCCCAGCATGGGTATAATCCAGTAATTTGTCTACAAGTATTTGTTATTCATTTTAAAAAAAAATTATTATTTTTTTTTATTTTTTTTTTTTTTTTTTTTTATTTCAATATATACATAAAAGAAAACAATACATGTCCTACTGAATTGCCTACTGCAACTCGTCAGTAGGTGCATAAATACAAATTCAACTAAAAATAAAAGTACACAATACATACCCTAGCGCACAAAAAAAAATTAAATACATATAAATAAAAATACAATTCTAAAACTCAATATAATAAATCGCGCTCTAGCAACCAAGTTCTCAGCACGCGTCTCTTTTTTAAGCTTGAAAAATTAATTATTTTTTTAATACTTCTTGGTAGCATGTTACAGATTTTTGGTATACTGTACTGAAGTGTTTTTTTACCATACTTGTTATTTAATTTAGGGAGAACTATATTGTTATTATTATATTTGATTATATTTTACTATCATTCACAATTTTTACAATTACTAAGTGGAAATAAACGAATAGTGGAAAAGTATTTTTAGCACCAGATTTCAAAATCCCAGATAAACATTCTAACGCAAATATCACAATGAACCGTCTCGCATTGAACAAAGTCAAGCTCGAATAGCGAATACGTAGCACCGCGAGCCGGCACTGGTATCCGCCCGAGTCGTCTCATCAGTTGAGCCAAAATATAATTTATCACATTACAGATGACAGCTTAATTCATCTCCAGCTTTAACAATACTTTAATACGCGGCCATTAATGTGCTAAATATAAAGTCCTTTTACTTAAGTGCTTCCTCACACATTTTGCTGTGCCCATTAGCAGCGCTTGCGCTTGACAAAATATAATGATTAACGTTTTAGTGATCTTTAAATAACATCACGTGACGTCATGGACATACACTTACTTAAAAATACATACACATAATGAAATCCTATCGAACAAAGGAACTGTGCCCAGTGAGTAAAAGTATTAGTTATTTCATCGGTTTTCTATCAGTATTTCTAAACCAAATACTTTTATAACTAACGCGTCGCATCTATGATTACCTATTTCATATCTGTTGGTTTTTTAACACAGTGTAAATTAGTAGTATAAAGGGGCAGTAGCTCAATCACAGATGATTGTCGACGTGCTTAAAAACGTGCCAAGCATTTGACCGATCACAATGAACATACGTTCATATCACGGTCGCGTTGCCAAGCACCATAAATTGATGAAAAGCATACTTTGACAAATGTTTCGTTTTTATTGCTTTCTCAAATTGATTTAAAGCAAATAAATGGCATGACAAATTGTGCACAAACAATTAAAACTCTATAAAACTAAATTATTTTACTTTACTTACAGTTTTGGCGGATTTTCCATATTTAAAGCGGTAATTAATAATCCCGGTCGATAACTTTTAACGGATGTTCCATTGTGATCGCGAAAACGTTAAACATCCGTGGTGAGAAATCGTTATCACGTCGTTTATTAGCACGTCGATAGTCATCTGTGATTGAGCTACTGGATCCCCAATCATCCATGCGCTTTGAAGCTGCAAGATGGATTGTTGTCTAGCCTCCTACATATTTACTTACCAATCTACTTTGTGAAAATCAGTTATTAAAACACTTTTACCTACTAATTATTATTGCTATACCTACATAATTTTATAAAATTTTCAAACTTATAATTAAAGCCTGTTTATATTTTTAATAATGGGCTAGAATTCTCCAACCGTCTATGCGTTTGGTAGCTGCAGGACGAGTTGAGATCTAGCCTCTTTTTGTACAGCGCTTTATTTGCGTAGTTTTTGGTATAACTATTTTAAAATAACTTTCTCTTTAAAATAACTTTCTCTTTAAAAATATAATTGGTTTTCGCTATTAATTAATTGGTGGATAGAATCCATACAAACATACTAAACTTTGACTCCGCAAAACCTTTCTTTCATAACGTCACGCATTTATTAAATAAGTACCTACCTAAGCATCTACAAAAGATTTTTTTAAAGAAAAAAATACGTACAATTAAATTTCTGAACCAAACCTCAATTCCTTAACTGATTCGTAATGATCATTATTGATATCTCAAGAGAAGCTCTGGAAATGAATTTTTGGAATGGGTAAAATCCAGTAATTTATTTACAAGTATTTGTACACATTCAAAATTTGTGCAATTTTTCATAAAAACTTTCATTGGTAGGTACTAATGAAAGTTTTTATTAAGATTTTTTTTTTTTCAAGCTTAAGCCTGCTATATACGGGACCATTGATTTATCAATGTACGGGACAGTTTTTTGCGCAGTTTTCTATGCAGTCTGAAAACGGTCCCGTATACAACGAAAACTGTTTAAAAAACTGCGTGCTTATGTCAGATTTAAGCTGACATGACAGTTAATGTTTTTTATTAAGTAGACATTGGTTTATTGTATGCTTTTAAATACGTAAAAAACCAATAACATATTTACATTATATGCTAAATATACAATTTCCTGAGAGCAAACATACGACAATAACTTACAATCGCGTTTCAAAAATACACATATTTAGCGTGTCTTTTGACAGAAGTTTGACAGACTGCACAGTTTTCTGAACAAGAAACTGTGTAGTTTTCTGAACAAGAAACTGTCCCGTATACAGCGGGCATTAGATTCAAAAGTCATACTACACATTCGACTTCAAATATGATATAGATTCACCAGTTTCCGGTTGTAGTTACTACAGTTTTGTTACTCCATGTATAACTCAACTTTGCTAAATAAGCTTAAAAACTATATTTCAAATAAAAATAAATAGGTGATAAGGCACCCTCCTAGAAGGAAAACCTACATAAAGTAGAAAAATAAGTTAGCAAGTACCTAATCGTAAATAGAAATAAGTATTTTTGTGGTGAAACTTTAATATCATCTACTAAAGCTTCTAGCTTATGAGATGAACAGATGAAATTTATGTAGGTATCTACTTGGACTAAAATAATTTATACTATCGTCACTTAGATAAACTAACAATGTAATAGGCTTTAAACAGCTCGCTCGAACGGAATGGTATTAAGATTTTTTGTAAAAAATAAATCGAATTGTTTCTTAAAAATCTTTGGAGTATGAGCAGGAAATATAAGTTTGATTTTGGATGATTATATAACGATTTATTAGACAGTCGTATGTAGTGATAAGTAGTTGTTTAATTCAAAGAGTATTATTAATATTTATAAGTCTTCAGGTGACTTCCTTTTTGACCGGAAAAATGAGAGAAAAAATACAAAATGAATACTTTGATCCTACAATATTTTTTTCAACGCACACAAATTTGCCGTCGTCGATTTATCCATATTTGCTTTTGATGTTTATTGTGTAATTTACATGATTTTTTTTTTGGCATTATGCAACCAGAAAAATATTGTTTTTATTTTCCAACTGTTATTCAAAAAATATGTTTAAAAGGGCGGTCCAATTTAAAAAATTTAAATGTTATAATTTAATTTACAGTCGTTTTTCTCTACATTTTATTTTGTGATTTGAAATCCCAAAGTTGGTAAGTAATTATAATTTAGGTTGCATAAAGTGTAAATACAATGTCTGTACACAAACAAGACAATTTCTAGGGCGGACCCGTGATCCAAAGTAAAATCGATCAAGCACTTTCCTTTCAACAGCACAGCTTATAATTAGCATCTTCGATGTACTGCAATGTATCAAACGTCATGAAAGAGCTGTGTACAAATTGCCATCGCAACAATGGACACATTGCGAGACTAAGACTAAACAATGACCAAGGAAGATGTCTCTCTGTCTGGATTTGGGACAGTTGTTGGAACAGCCGGCCAGATATAGAACCCGAGACATCAATTAACCCTGGACCACGGAGCCAGCGACAACACGTCTGTGTCAAATGATGCAAATGATTTAAATTCCGATGCGCATTCATGATGCTGCAACACTTAAAGTAATTTGCTGATGAAAGTCTGGAATTTTTGTGCACTAGCTCTAATTAAATGTTTTAAGATCTTATTTTCTTTTTAATTACTTTTTGCCAAAATTTATTTATTAATACTTTTATAACCGCGACATTTGACGGCAGAGAAGAGACGATTACAAATATTTCTTTTTTTTAATTTTTTTTTTAAATTAAAAAAAAAAAAAATATTTTTAAAAGAAAATTTTTTTTGTTTACAAAGAAATACAATAAAAAACATATACCTACATTTAAAAAAATAAACAAAAATCCCACCAAGGCATAGCCTGTTTGTGGGTATACTGTGAAAGTCAAACAGTGTGCACGTGGCAAAAGAGAAAAATAAAGTCATGTAAAAATGGAAAAATAACAGATAATGTAAACAAGATAGTTAAAAAGAAAAGAAAACAAGATATTGGTATCTTTATACCGGAAGAAGAAGAAGGGAAATAATTATAATAAATAAAAACAAAAAATGACGTAGATTATGTTATAGTAAGAACGATTCTACCTTTTCACTATGTATCCAACTTTGTATTAATTTTTTTAAAAGATGAAAAATTTTGAAAATTTGACAATGCCCATTGTATTGTCAGTAAAAAAGAATTAATTAAACTGGGGGCAAATAAAATGTGCATGTCTCTGAGCAAGTCGTGATTTACAATGTGGAATTTCTAGCACTCGGATTCTTCTTTGACTAGACCTATTTGAGCTTCTGGCAAAAAAGTTTTGGTGCCTAAATACATAATTTAAACATTGTAATAAATATATTTGTCTAATATCCATTAGATTTGCTTCCTGAAACAATTTTGTTTTTTATGATACTTTGGACTGATTCTGAAACACAAGATTGATCATTATGCAGTCATGTAATAAAACATCAAGGTATACTTCAATTCGTTTACCAATTCACCGCTCTGATGGAAGATGAAGTCATATTAAAAATACGTATATTTTTTGTGAAATACCACTTTCAAATTAACATTTTATGTTGACACCGTTGGCAATTGAACCCGCGACCTCATGCAACGCGGTAGCCACTTTACTACGAGGAGTGCAAGTTAATTTAAGTATCTTTATTTAATTCTTATATTATTACATATAAATATGTAACATAACAGTCTGTAGTGATGTGGTTACGACTGAAATGACGATAAACTTATATGGATTATTATATTCGTTTTATATGACGTAAAGGCTTTGTGTCGTTTTACTGAATGAGGCATTTAAGAAGTCAGACAAGCCCCTAAGAGGGCTTTTATCCTTGTTTATTAAGCGCCCGTAACGATCTATTTTACTGACGATTGTAAGTGCGTGCCATTATCGTATATTACGCAATAAACTTACTTTTCTTCGAATCATATCGTAATATACTCTTAACCCGTAGTGATCAAAATGACAACATAATTTATTAAAATTCGACAAGCAAATTTTTTCAGTGATAGCCCATTTTGAAAATGATCGAGAGCTCAATAATTATTTATTTACTTAGGAACTTTAATATTATAAACAACACAAGATTTATGAAAAATTAAATAAATCAATATATAATGTATCTTGCTTGGGAGTAGGATTTACTCCACAATCTCTCATCCTCATACTCCTTTTCAACGCTCTCCTTCTTTTGGATTCATCCAAGGTTGCTGCCGCGTCTTCTCTGGGCGTGGTTGGCGGGAGGTAGTTGTAACTAACGACTAAAAAAGGAGTAGAATTACTAATATCCGTATCACTGTAGATTTGGGCCAGCTCCTTGAGCAGGTTGGGGTGAATGTATTTATGACAATCTTAGAGCCGAGACAGTGATAGGGGCAATAAAGGATTTGGTCGCGTATTTAATCTTATTTTCTTCCGCTTTTTCCAGTTAAAACTGAATCTATTAAATTTAGCAGATTAGCTTTTAAAAAATCGGTAGAGTTGTGCTGGACTAAAAAAAGACTCAATAGTCTTTAAAACAGTCTAGGGAAAGGGTGAAGCTTTCACTGTATATAATGTATCAAATCTCATACTACTACTACTTTCCCTTACCCGCACCCAATGGTGCATAGAGCACTGCATCAAATCTCATATTCCTTCTCAATGATATTAGCCTATTGCACGGCTGGAAAAAAAGCCATAATTTCCTGTTAATTAAGAAGGGGTAATTTATTAACCTCTTGTCGCGCGTGGGTGGCTGTTTACCGATTTTAAGTTGCCGCTGCCGGTTCGGAAACCGCCTGGGCATATTAACATAACATAGGCATGAGCAATGAGCAGGAGTAATTAAAAAATACGTAA
>JAGVSP010006277.1:0-16605 GCA_022494985.1 Micrasema minimum
CTGTGTGGAATATTAATGGGACCTACGCGCGTTTGGCTAACCTGACAATTGGTTCTTTCCGATTTTCTGTTTTTTATTTTAAAAAAATTGATTGAAAAATAACAATATCAAAGGAATTTTTTTTTAATTTTTACGATGTCATATGAATTTTCTAGCGCGGTTGAAATAGCGCTTTTTCAAATCGCTCGCAAAATCCTCCATTTGGCGCGCATGCGGTGTGACGTCACATCAATATGAGCGCTCACTTCGTAATGAATTTCCCGCCTTTTATAATAGACGGGTATGACGTCATTAGCCAATAACGGGCGTTAAAAATCACTCGTAATTTCGTGTTTTCAAAACATAAATTTATAAATGAAAACAACATTTTTGATCATTGTGTTTTATATCGTTGGAATTGTAAAAATATACTTTAAATATTTATAGCGTTTTCAAGGATATTCATGCTATCGGGAACAACCCTATTGATATTCTTTATGTAAACTTATGCTTTGAAAAACGTAAAAAACAAATAACATGCTTACATTATTAGCTATACAGGATCTAACAAAACTCGATGTACAAGCGGGAAACCAGTGAATCTACATCGTATTTGGAGACGATTTGTGTAATACGACTTTTTAATCTGAGCTTGAAAAAAAAATTTTTTTTCTTCTCACAAAAGCTTTCATTAGTATGGCCGATTAAGTAAAATTGCTCAAATTCTTATTAAAACGCGTTTTTTTAATTTTGCTTTCTTTATGGATAGTATTAATTTGAGTAAATACATGATGTTTAATAACAATTTGCAATTTAAATCAACTTCGTACGCAACTTTCTCAAAAACTAAGGGTCAAATCCAAAAATTTTATTCTACAAAATCGACTCCAAATATGATGTAAATTCACTGGTTTCCCGCTTGTACATCGAGTTTTGTTACACCCTGTATTAACAACTTCCTGTGTGCAAACATACGATAGTAATTTACGATCGCTCTTAAAAAATACACATATTTAGCGTGTTTGTTGACAGACTGTACAGTTCTCTGAACAAGAAACTGTACTATTTATTGAATCGGCGTTAACATTGTGAAATAACATGTTGAATTATATAACTAAAACACTTTGATTTTTTGTCCACTGAGTTTATTTTTTAACACGACATGTTACGGACACGCAGTACTGTCCATCTGCAGGTGCATTTTAAAACTGAAGATAAATTAATATACAATGAAAAGTTTAGGTACTGACAGGGGTGGGGGAGGAGCTATGTGTGGGAGGGGTGGTATGGGGGGTAGGGGGTAATAAATTAATAAATTACGCACGCACTGGCTAACAAGTATACTAACAATATTTATATTTTCAACACAAATCTAGTGCATTTTAGGGAACAGTGTCTGGATGCCATCTCTGGCGGTAATGAATAGCTACCTACTGTGTTTCATTTAAAAATGTCTATGTAAAAGCCCTATGGGCGTAAAAACAATAAAATAAACTAAAATGAATTGATCCGATAAAATTAGTACCTATTTCTAAAATTAGAATTTGTTTTTGAACAGGATAACAAATAAATTATTTAAAATTACCCATACCATCTTGCTTTGCGTAACAATTATTCTCACATTTCATTCAAATTAATGCTTTCCGCTGTAAAAGTTTAACCCATAAAACATGTTTGTATCATTAACATTAACATAGTGGGAAATAATTATATATTTACAGTTTTATACTACTGGATAAGTTCGAAGTAAAAACTGTCTAATGGACATTTTTATGACAGAACTTTTAAATGTTAAGTAGGTAAACATATGTAAAGTATTGTTTTACTTCAGTCTTGTATACCTATGTATACTATGGTTTTAAATTCCAACTCGGTAGATTATATCAATTCCAATCAAATAATTTAATATTACAATTTGACATCTCAACAGAGACGAGAAGTTTGGAAGGGAATATGGATATCTAGACGTTTACAGGGCTTATGACCTGTCATTGGCTGGGCTAAGTGGTTACTTTATGTATTACAACATTTCCCATTTCATCTAGTATTCGATATCCATTTCTGCCTATTATCAGAACTTTTATGTACAAAAAAACAAAACTCGATGTACAACCCGAAAACTGGTGAATCTACATCGTATTTGAAGACGATAGTATTAATTTGACTAAATTACGAAGAAATGGAGTCGATGTTAAAAATCTCAACTCTACAAAAAACTAGGAAATAACATTGACTCCATATTTATGTTTAAGTTACTGAATGGCTTAACTGATCTACCATCATTACTGGAACAAGTGACATTCAATGTACCGATCCGCCGGTTGCGAAATAATGAAGTGCTGTTCCTCGAACAGCACAGCACAAACTATGGCTTGCATGCACCAATGTCCCGATTGTGTCGCATTGTAAACTCGAGACAGGATCTGGACTTTTTTGGTGTTAGTTTTTACAGATTTAAACAATCACTAAAATAAACCAGATCTTGTCTCGCGGTAGTTCTTATGAATGTATACTTCAAATTTTGTCCTAGCTTTTATACATATATGAAGTGTAAGAATAATTTTATGTTTGAATTGGACTTAAGTCCGTTAATTAAATTAAATTAAAAAAATAAATACATAATAACAGTTATAACAATTTGACGAAAATGATTCTCGATTCGTAACATATATACAAAATAAAAAATGTTGCCTGGTGTGGATATTCGCTAATAAGCGGAGTGGGGAATGTTGTAGTACATAAAGTGGCCACTTAACCCAGCCAATGACAGGTCATAAGCCCTGTAAACGCTCGAATATCCATATTCATGAATTTGAAAAAATTCTACCTCAACGATGTGTTAGGAAAACAAAAGCAAAAACTTCATTTTAGCAAGAATTTGTACAAGAAAAAAATTATGAAAATTTTATTTTATTTCATGAAATCAATATACTTAAAATAATTTCTTCCAAATAATGACTGTTAGAATTAAAGGTGTTCAACTACATTTTTTATTGGAGTCAAAGTATTTAATCGGACTATCAGATCGGTTTCTCTTATTTTCTTATTTTACTTGATTTCAGGTATCTCCATTTCAACAAAATTGAAACTTTTAGCGACGCTGTATTCCCGGATCTACCCTCTCTAGAAAGATTGTAAGACACCTTTTATTATTATAATTATTTGGATAATTTACTAAGCGCCATTTTTGTGATAAATCTTAATCTTAATCTTAATTAATTCCATTCCCAATTTATGAATAAAGGATCTGATTACTTAAGAAACGATATTAAATCTATGCTTAGGCAAATTACTGAACTCCAGTTCGTCTTGCAGCTACAAAGCGCATGGATGTTTGGAATTTCAGCTTCACCCACGCACAAATTAAATTTAAACTATTTTACTAATAACGCGATACTAATGACATACTTATTCTACTGATAGCAGATAGGGTCTAGAATCCACGTCGTATTGCAGCTACAGAGCGCAAGGACTACTGGAATGCCAGCTTCCATCTGATATCAGTAATTGGGGTTCATGATTTACGAAAAAGTTTAGTAGTTTTAAAAAATTGGGGCAGGATAACAATACATATTTTTATCCCAACTATTTACTAAAGATGGTTTGAATTTACCGAGAGAGACTCTATTACAATTTGTCTTGCAGCTACCAAGCGCATGGACAATTAGACTAATAGAGACATTTAAACAAAAATGTAATTGAATCAAAAACAAATAAAATTATGAATGAAAATATGTTTTGAATGATATTAATGACAGTTTACATCAAAGGTGAGTTGTTTACTGATTAGTTTCTGCGAAAAGGTAAAGTTAAACATTAAATTAATTGGAATTGAAACATTAGAATAACAAAAAAATAGATAAAATAAATAAAAAAATTATATATAAATATAGGTATAATCATATAGTTGGTACTCCAAAAATTGTAATTTAATGTACCGATTATTATTCATTCACCACATAAGTGGGTATAATTCTCAATTATTTATCATAGCTACCCCCGTGGTACAAGGGCGCGGACGCCGCGGAAGTTCCGGGTTCGATTTTTTATATATTTTACAATTAACATTAACTAATAAATTGGTATTTAATGCGTAAATTAATAAATTGAGAGATAAAGTATAAGCGTGATATTAAAGCATGATCTTAGGTAGACATAGGATTGCAGCCAGTTTGGGTAAGGAGTAAGGATTAAATCGATTTGCTCTTAAATAATTGTCTCTGCGGCACAAAAACATCTACATCATTATGTGGGGAAATTTTGTTGTAACTCCTAATGATCCTAGGCAGCGGTGAAAAGAGTCCCACGTTAGTTTTGAAATTTCTCAGAGAAAAGACATCGTTTGTACGCAAATTACGGTGGGGTACATTAAGGCAAATCTGAGCTGGGATATCTTGGGCGTCAATATGGTTAGATATTATTTTATGTAAAAATAACAGGCCAGCCAGAAACTAAACAAATGGAAATAAACTAGGCGATCGAAATAATTTATTACCACAGTGTGCAATCCGTTCTTAATATATATATTTTTTTTAATTCTTAATAAAAAATCGTTGGTCTAGTCAGTCTAGTGCTATTCCAGGGACATGAAGACGCTAATGGTCTATTGGGTCTCAGGCAACTAGCACCGCTAGTGAGCTGGGCTATAGTCCGCGTCATGGCCGACAGATTGCACTAGTTCGCGTATTTATTGGACAGAGGGGTATTGACTTGTTGATTATTATTTCAAGGTTTTTGCACAATAATCACATAAGGCACATCCCGCCCGGCGCCTTCGATGCCCTTCCGACCCTCAGGAGGCTGCGGCTGGACAGCAACGCCATCGTCTGCGACTGCTCCATCACTTGGTTCATGAAGCTGGTGGATGATGGACGGGACTACCTGCAAGCTGCCGCCACGTGCAGCGATCCTCCCAACATGAAAGGGCAGTCTATCGTCAACATGGACAAGAATGATCTACACTGTGGTAATTATTCACAAAAATAAATCATTTTCCTTGCTGTGTTGCATTGCGAATTGTCCAGTTTCAATGTAAAGTCCCATACACACGGATAATATTACTTAGGATTGTCAACAGTGACGTCCAGGGTGCCGAGAACCTGATGCCATGGATTATGTTGACTACACAGAAATATCGCTGTACCTCAATCGTAATCACTATTTTCATTATAACTATTGTTTTTATTTTTTACTTGTCATCTTATTGGTTAAGGTTTCTTTTTTTATATTATATATCATCTTTTCTCCTCGCTTTTCTTCATCTCATATTATATTCTTATCTTTTTTTTAAATTATATCTTATTTCTTTATACTATTTTACATGCATGACACCTGGGTAGACGTGGATTGTATCTTGTTCCAATGCTTCTTTGTCTCATATTACTCATATATATTTATTTTCCTGGCCAATTCATCTTCGCCGTTTTTTTATACGTTATTACATTTATTATAATTGTTAAGATATATTATATGAATGCAAAAGGAATTAGGACCGAAACAAACAAAATCTTAGCCAACGTACTAGCCGAGGATTACTCAATTATATCTTTAACAGAGACTTGGCTGAAACACAACATTATGAGGTCAGAAATGTTCGATAACAGGTATGAAGAATTTAGAAGAAGCTGTAAGTCAAACACAAAGAGGGATGGTGGCGGGGTTTTATTGGCTGTTAATAAAAGCATTGCTGCAAAACGTATGAAAGAATGAGAAACAGATGTAGAAGATTTGTGGGAACCATTCGTCCAAAGTGCAAATATAATTCAGCTGCGTCATGTATTACTACACGAGTAGGTAGTAGTAGAAAATCATCAGCTGACGCTGCAATTCATACGGGCAGTATGGGTTTGCACGCGAATGTTTATCCCTACCATACAACTCTAATAACAAAGGACTGTTGTCCTATAAAATACCCGTACCGAGGGTCAGAAACAGCAGTGCAACACAACCATCCTTATACCATCTAGCAGTTATCTACGCGACAATCTTCGGTCCAACATCGCCAGTCCACGTCAGCAGCCAAGACGCAGTGTCTTGCCTGACGTAGACGGACGCCGTCATGGAAGTCTCGAACCACGCTCTGGATACACACTCCTGGTACCAGCAACCGAAGCCCGACCCGCATCGTCTGCTCTCCTCGTTGCTCCGCTACCAACATTGTTCCAGCCGCCGATTTCGCTCCATCTCTACGGAACTGCCCCGCACTCAACATCCGACACGCAATACTCATCCTTGTTAATTGAATAAACGAATACAACATCACCGGCGTTTCCACTAACCTTCCACTGGTAAAAGGGGACTCCTCTATCTCCAAACCCCTTTAGATTTATGGGTCCAACTTAAAGTCACCCACAATAAACATCCATTAATTATCAACGTATGCACGGTGTACCTACCTCTCCCCATCTGATAACGAAGATAAATATTCTGTTTTTTTAGAAAGCATCAGATCTGTTTTTCTTCAGTCACCAGAACTCTTAATATAATTATCGGAGATTTTAATCGCTCAACCATTTCATGGAGTTATGATCCTGATACAATATTGACTCCCTTTTCTACCATTTATAATAGCATCAATGATAACATCATAGATACTCAATTTGTCACCTTAAACAATTTAATAATATTACCAATCACCAGGGTAAAATTCTTGACATAGTTCTAAGTGATTATCCCAATGTTAATGTTGTTAGATGTACCGAACCCTTAACGCAGGAGGATAATTATCATCCGGCCTTGGAAATATAAATAAACATTGAATTTAAAAACAATGTTTCCCAAAACAATATATCAAGACCCAATTTATTCATAGCAGATTATGAAAAAATAAATTCAGACATAAGTGAAATTTATTGGGTAAATATTTTTAACATGGATGATGATCAGTCTGGGGAGAGATGATTACACCTATGAAGAAATAAAGTCAATGTTAAGAATCTCTAGTCTTCAAAAGCGTAGATCTAACATTGATTCCATGTTCATATTTAAATTGCTAAATGGCATGATAGATGCACCATCTTTACTGACTCAAGTGACTTTTTGTACTCCAGTCCATAGGTTGAGAAATAATGACGTGTCGTTTCTTTAGTCACCACAAAACTAACTATGGTTTTCATACCCCATTGTCTCATTTGTGTCGTATTGTAAACTCAAGACGGGATCTGGACTTCTTCGGTGTAAGTTTATCAAGATTTAAACATTCACTGAAGTAGACCCGATCCTGGCTTGAGTGTGTCCACATTTTATTCTAACTGTCTTAGCTTCACCAATTTAATGTTCTGTCACTTATTTTTACTGCTTGTTATCCCTATTATGCTTATCTATGTATTTAAAATGGATTTTTTCCGTAAATAAATAAATACTTCTAAAAACAATCGTTATTAGACAATGCATACAAAAACAACGCTATTTTCTTTATTGCTAATAATTTACTCTCTTGTAAAATCTGTGCAGTCTGTCAAACTGGCAAAAACACGCTGGACAATTTTTGAAGTAAGATTAAAGCGATGTAACGCGTATTAAACTACAATGCGATTTGCACTTCAAAAAACTAAATTAACAACAGCAAGATATTAAAGATCTGGACTTATGTATGTAATGCAGTTTCAATAAATCCGTTTTTCATGCACATAGCTTTATTGGCGATTGCTTACTGTGTTATTATTTTTATTGACATTACTATGATGGAATTCCTTTCTTCCACTTTTGTAAAATTACTTATATAACAGCAATAAAAATTCTACGTACACTTGCACTGCAGTTCATTTCACCAATTAGCGCTTTATTGGAGATTGCTTATTGCATCTTTGTACTTGTGATAATATACTGTGACAAGACAAAATATATAAATAACAAATTCTTTACAATAGACAGTATGAGTTCACCAATTAGCGCTTTCACTCCTAACTGGTGATAATATACTGTGCAAGACAAAATTATAAATAACAAGGGTTAGAATAGACAGTATGAGAGAAAAAATCAACAGAATGGAAAAACATAAATGTTAATATTGTTAATCATTTGAAAGCAACGTAGAAAGTAGGTGATGGAGGAATTTGTACAAGTACAGGGTCATACTAATTGGTGAAATAAAAATATAAGTGGAAGTGTATTAAGTACTTATATTTATAAACAACATTTTGAGTGTGTCCAAATACTTGTAGACAAAAACTTGATTTCACCCATTACGTGCGCAATAACAAAAACACACTCAAATGTTGTTTGTAAAAATTAGCTGGTAAAAGTTATAAGCATAACAAATTGAAGAGTCATCTTCAGGCGTTTCCTAGTAGGTGATATAATCATAAGAATACTCACTTGCAATCATAAAGATTTCTGCTAAAATGCTTAGCAATTTTCTCAATGGATGACAGAGAGTGTTAACGCGTGAAGCGTCGCGCCAATTCACTGTGTATATACAAGTTCTGACAATTGGCAGATATGGATATCAAATACTAGGTGAAATGGGGAATGTTGTAATACATCAAGTGGCCACTTAAACCCAGCCAATGACAGGTCATAAAGCCTGTAAACGCCTAGATATTCATATTCCCTTTCAAACTTCTCGTCTCTGTTGAGATGTCAAATTGTACTTATATTTATCATAATTCTCATTCGATGTCTTGGGATATTGACTCCCAACTGTCCCTCCATCTTTTTGCAGGTCGTCCAGGAAGCCGGCGGCCAGGTGGGCAGAGATGCATCACGTATTGGACTATTCTACTATCGTCCATTCTCTCAACACATGCCAGTTTCTTCTCTTTTCTCTTCCCCACTGACAACATCCTGGACTTCGCAGTTGCTCAAATTTGGGCGTTTCTAATCCTGTCCCTCAGAGTTTTCCCGGCGATACCCACTTCTTAGAATTTAGCATGGATTTGGTCTTGCGTGTGTTTGCCCTTGTTTCAATTCCATATGTCATTATGGGACGAAGTATTGATTTTTCCGGATGTCATCTTTCAGACATCCCGACATAGCTGCGGCCCTATTTATTAGACTCGAACATAGTTTGTAATTTTCCACCTTACTATCTGTTCCAATGTATTGATTTTTCCGGATGTCATCTTTCAGACATCCCGACATAGCTGCGGCCCTATTTATTAGACCTCGAACACTAGTTTGTATTTTCCACCTTACTATCTGTTTCCCATCTATATGATTTTTCCGGATGTTCATCTTTCAGACCATCCCGACATAGGCTTGCGGCCCTATTTATTAGACCTCGAACACTAGTTATGTAATTTTCCACCTTCCTATCTGTTTCCCATGTAATGATTTTTCCGGATGTCAATCTTTCAGACTCCCGACATAGCTGCGGCTCTATTTATTTGACCTCTTCTCACTCTGGAGATTTTGGTAACCGAACATGTTATTAATATTTTTATATATTACATATAACTGTTATAAATATTTTTTATTTTGTTAACTTGTCTCTACTAAAATAATCTCTAATAATAATAATTTAGGGACTGTACCTAACTAACTAACTAACCATCACGCCATTTCCCCGAAGGGGTAGGCGGAGAGGATAGAACGCCACACCACTCTGTTCTGGCACACTTCTCTTGCTTCCTCCACATTCATACATCTTCTCATGCACACACGTCGATTATTCTGACTTCTTTACATGCCCACTTTCAAGCACTTGTTTTACTTGATCATGCCATGTCTTTCTCGGCCTTCCTCGATTTCTACATCCAGGCACAGTTGCATCATATATTTTTTTAGCCGTCACCATCCATTCGCTCTACATGACCGAACCATCGTAAAAGACCTTTCTTAATTTTGTCGATAATGCTTATCTCAGCCTTGCACTATGCTCTAATTTCGACACCTATCATACATAGTCTTACCACACATTCGCCTGAGAGATCGCATTTAAACTGCATTCAATCTACTTTCATCCTTCTTTTTCCAACACCACGCTTCACTACCATAATAAGGGTTGGTACCAGAACTCCATTATGAACTGCCAATTTAGCCTCTTTTGATAAGCACTTATTAGATTCTACCGACTTTAAGGCACCATTAATTCTGTTACCAGCACTAACCCTCCTTTCAATGTCCTTGTCCATATTTCCATCACTAGTGAACATGCTTCCCAGATATACAAATTCTTCCACCTGTTTCAAGCTATCGCCAGGACTGTACCTTCTTATCTTAAACTTATGTCTCAAAAAATATCTTTAAAATATTACCATTTGTGCTGATAAAACATATATTATAAAACAATATTTTTGCACACCTGCTTACCTCAAAAATATAAATTTTTGCCTTGTGGTGCAATGTGGATGTATACTTACAGAAAAGCCCTCGATAACTGCTGGCCCTCAGGATGTGGAAGTCAGGTTTGGTGGGAAGGCCGTGTTCTCCTGCAAGGTGAACGGTGACCCAGCTCCAGAGATAACCTGGATGAAGAATTCCTTGCAGCTGCAGACCTTCGGCACCCGGTACCAAATCCTGGACGATGGGTCGCTGCAGATCGACGACCCTGATGAAGACGATGAAGGCTTCTACGAGTGTATGGCCAAGAATCCACTCGGGGAAACCAAATCAACAGCGGCAAAAATGGTTCTAAATACTCAGGGAGCACCAGCAGAAGGTATGTTGACATCATTTAATTTATTTTTTACAAACACAGATACAAATTATATGGAGAGTTTCCTAAATCTCAATACAGGTATGTAACATACTTTTTAGAGTAATAAATATAATAGATAAGCTGAATACTAGCGCAGTGGTACATTATACATACAAATAGAAAGAGAGGAAAAAAACTCCGATCTTTTTTTAAAATATTTTAGTGATTTCTTTATTTTTGCAGTGCCTCCAAAGTTCACTAGAACCCCAACAAGTGGAATTATTCAGAAAGATCAACTGGATATGTTCCTTTATTGTGAAGCCAAAGGAAAGCCACATCCGCATATTTCCTGGTTCCATAACGATAGGAGACTGGGGCAGTCTGAGAAAGTTCAGGTCATTAATGGAGGTACTCTGTTTATAAAAGACTTGAACGAAAATGACACAGGGGAGTACAAATGTGAAGCAGCAAACATAATTGGCAAAATATTTTCCGTCGCTACTATTTCAATGTTTGGTAAATATTGTATCGTACTAGTACACTAGAAACTTAACCATATGACAATTTCGTAATAACTCACAGATCTATAAACAATTATAAATACACATGGTATCAGATGGTAAAGGTTCTACTGCAATTGAAAAACTTCAAACAATAGTAAATTTCTAATAAGCTAATCTTTTATTTTTAGCATCTCCAAAGATAATAAGTATTTCGAAGGAACCGCCAGTTTACAAATTCGCGCAGCAACTTAATTTAACATGTGTTGCCAAAGGTCATCCACAGCCCATTATCACTTGGTACAAGAATGGAATCCTTCTTCAAACATCTGAAAAAATTGCCATCAAAAGCCCTCAAGTCATATTCAAATCATTACAAGAAAATGACTCTGGTAAATATCTATGCCGAGCAGAAAACCACGAAGGATTTACCGAACTTTCTACAGATGTAAATGTAAAAAAGATATCAGTAACATCCCCTCGCCTTGTTTACAAACCGTACGATGTTGAGGCTTTATTAGGAAGCAAGATCGAGCTTCCATGTAAAAGTGAAGGCAATCCGAAACCAGTAATAAACTGGAAAAAAGATGGTTCAAATGTATTCAAACAGAAAGGCATAGAATATCACACGGTGGTAACTTGTATATTGTAAATGTTACACAACAGGATAGTGGGCGATATGAATGTACAGCTGTAAATGATTATGGAAGAGCTACATCTTCAGGCTATGTCACTATTATCACAGAGACCAATAATAAGCCCGGTGATAAATTTGTCAAAATTGCATTTGCCGAAGCTACTAAAGAAATAGACTTGGCTATCAACAAGACAATAGATTCTCTATTTGGTGACAGCTCTATACGTCCAAATATGGGAGATTTGTACAGAATCATTCGCTACCCAAATGCCGCTGACAGAGAACTAGCCAGGGCTGCAGAAGTGTATGAGAGAACACTTGTTAACATACGTCGCCTTGTGAATCAAGGGAAGGCAGTTAACATTTCCACAGACTTTAACTATAGGGAACTTTTGTCAACGGAACATCTAAATTTGGTAGCAAAATTATCGGGATGTATATCTCACAGGCTGAACACGAATTGCAGCAATATGTGCTACCATTCTAAATACAGATCGATAGATGGAACATGCAATAATTTTGAAAATCCCACCTGGGGTGCATCCAACACTGGATTTAGAAGAATTATGAAACCTATATATGAGAACGGATTTGGTCAGCCGGTCGGCTGGTCTAAGACTAAGAAATATTGTAACTATACGTTACCAAGTGCAAGATTGATTTCTTCAAAACTCATAACAACTGAAGAAATCACACCTGATACTAAAATTTCCCACATGGTCATGCAGTGGGGACAATTTTTGGATCATGACCTAGATCACGCAACTCCTTCTGTAAGTTCACAAAGTTGGGATGGTATTGATTGTAAGAGATCGTGTGAATACGCCGCTCCATGCTTCCCGATAGATATACCAAAGGGTGACTCTAGAGTAGGTAACAGAAGATGTCTTGATTTCATTAGATCTAGTTCAGTATGCGGATCTGGAATGACATCTGTATTTTTTGATGAATTACAACCCAGAGAACAAATAAATCAATTGACTTCTTACATTGATGCTTCCCAAGTGTATGGATTTGCCGAATATGTAGCACAAGACCTTAGAAATTTGACAACAAATGACGGATTATTGCGAAGTGGGGTTACTTTCCCCGGTAAAAAAGCTCTTCTGCCTTATTCTACGGGAACTCACGAAATGGATTGCAGAAAAGGCGCGCTGGAGGAAAACATCAAATGTTTTGCAGCAGGAGATATAAGAGCTAATGAACAGGTAGGATTACTTGCTATGCACACTATATGGTTTAGAGAACATAACAGAATCGCTTCCCAATTAAGATATTTCAATCCTCATTGGAATGGAGACATTCTGTATAGTGAAGCAAGGAAAATTGTGGGTGCCGAGATGCAGCATATCACATATAGCCACTGGCTACCTATAATATTGGGACCATCTGGGATGGAAAAACTTGGTGAATACAAAGGTTACAGCCCGAACACTAATCCTACTATCTCAAATGTTTTCGCTACAGCCGCGCTTCGCTTCGGTCACTCATTGATCAATCCTGTTCTGCAAAGATTAGACAAAAATTTCAATGAAATTCCCGAAGGACACCTGCCACTACATAAGCCCTTCTTTTCATCTTGGCGAGTGGTAGAAGAGGGTGGTGTAGATCCTTTACTCAGGGGTTTGTTTACTGTTCCAGCAAAACTGAAAACACCGGAACAAAATCTTAACTCTGAGTTGACAGAAAAACTATTCCAAGTAGCTCATGCAGTTGCTTTAGATCTGGCAGCAATGAACATACAACGGTCAAGAGATCACGCAATACCTCCATATGTAAAATGGAGAAAATACTGCAATATGACCGAAGCAAATTCATTTGATGATCTTAAAAATGAAATATCAAGTGCAGAAGTCCGACAAAATCTTCAGAAATTGTACGGAAGTGTTAACAACATAGATGTATGGGTAGGTGGTATTCTAGAAGATCAAATCGAAGGAGCCAAAGTTGGTCCATTGTTTCAATGTCTTTTGGTAGAACAATTCCAAAGGCTAAGAGATGGAGATCGCTTTTGGTACGAGCATCCTTCAGTGTTCAAGCCAGACCAACTTTCGCAAATTAAGCAAACAACTTTGTCTAGAATATTATGTGATAACGGCGATAGTATAGATAAAGTGACACGTAACTTGTTCCTACTTCCTGAATTACAGGGTGGCTATATTACATGTGACCAAATACCAAAAACAGAATTACGGATGTGGGCGGATTGTACAGACTGCGAGGGTGGATATTGCAACATCGCTTCTGCCCAACAAGACAGGCAGAGGAGGTCCTTAGAAGTTCTTCTAGATGAAACAACAAGACTTCAATCAAAAAAAGCTGATAGTTTGGAAGAATACATGACCATATTGGACACTATGGAAACCATTATCAAGGCGGTGAAAGTTGGATTGATAGAGCAAGAGAAAAAAAATCATCAATTACAAGATGAAAGTTGCGCAATTCAATGTAAAAAAAAAAAAAAAGCCTCGTTTTCAAAAAATGATGCTTTTGCTGAACCATACAATTAACTTCTAAATTTGTCATTTTTCAAAAATACGTAAAATCAGTGATAGTATTTCATATTTTAAGATGTGTTACAAAAAACACCTAAACCATGATTCATTTAGTCAATATTTGGGTTTTTATTGCATGGCTACTAAATATATTTTATTCATGTTTTTTTAGACTAGAAAGGGGGCTATTTAATGATAGTGAGTTTTGTAGAGTACAAAATCTAGATATAGGTTTATGAATCAGTAATGTGATTACCAACGTATCTACATGTAGATATATCACTCATTGCAGGTCATATACAGGGTGTAACAAAACTCGTAGTGCAACCCGAAAACTGGTGAATCTACATCGTATTTGGAGACGATTGTGTAATGAATTTTAATCAGAGCTTAAAAAAAAAAAAAAATTCTAAACAAAAAAGTTTTCATAAGTATGGCAGATTAAGTAAAATTGCTCAAATTCTTAATCAAACGCATTTTTTTATTTCGTTTTCTTTATGGGTAGTATCAATTTGACTAAATACATGATATTTGATAGAAATTTGCAAAAAAAATCTTTAAAAAATTCACTTCGTAGTCAATTTTCTCGAAAACCTCAGTTCAAAATTAAAAAAATTTTACTCTACAAAATCGACTCCAAATATTATGTAGATTCACTGGTTTCCCGCTGTGTACATCGAGTTTTGTTACACCCTGTATACGGGTCATAAATGTGATATATCTGCGCATAGATACAATGGTGACTGCAGTTGAGATTGAATTGATTCACATTATTAAATGAATTAAAAACATTTCATGAGTAATAGTGATATTTTTACAAGAAACAAAATTAACATAGGCACTCAAGTAGCTAGATAGAAATGATAAATGTTAACACAATATGAATTCTCAAATCGCCATATTGCACATGTGTAAAAAATGCATAATTTTTAATCCAATCGCCACTTTATGTTGATAAAATAATTCGCCATATTATAATTCGCCAATTTACAATACAATATTGGATAACGTATTACATTATTAAAGTGGCCAAAAGGGCTTCCATGATTTTTTTTTATCTGTAAAATAACTTCAAATAATGTGAAAATATACCAAATAATTATATTTACATGTATTGTAATATTACATGTATTTTGATTTATATTTTTTATTGACATTACTTGGTGGAATTCCATGATTTAATTATTTGTATACACCGTGTCCCACGATGAGACCCGCGAAACTCCAGAGGGTGATTATTCATGATATTCTGAGAAAAAAATCTTAATAAAGTTTTTCAAAAAACTCAATTCTAATTTCTTAAAAAATTATTAAAATATGAATAAAAATTCACGCGTGTAATACCGTCCAATTTTGAACTGGCTCACACCCACGTGACCTGCACCAATAACCGCGAAGAAATCACATATTTTTGAAACTTAAAATAAAGATTCAGATATGAAATTCGAATTTTGAATGTCCGTACAAGGCGTACCAGAGCGGACCCCCACTCCTACCCCGCCACCGCCACCGTATACCACCTAGCAAGCGCCGCTAGCACTTCAAACAGAAGCCAGTATTACACTCGTCGCTTTTTTATGTATACTTTTTTTAAATTGATTATTGGAAATGCCCGGATCAAAAAACTTTTATAAGGATTTTTTTCTCAGAATCCATGAACAATCACCCTCCGGAGTTTCGTACTATTTGGTCTCATCGTGGGACACGGTGTATAACTAATTATAGTTAAATAAAAATACTTGGTACAACTTCTCACAATACTGCTATTTAACATAGTTTTTTTGTATTTTATCTCATACTGATCTCTCTAACTCATGTAACATATTTGGTTTTTCTATATTTTTTCTATAAAATTGTTTTTTGCCTTGTGCATTATAACAAAAACTTCCCTCCATTTCTCTATTACCTACTTTGTTACAATAGTGCCTTGTATTTTCGTCTCATCTTTCTCTCATATTGTCTTTTTCCAACCCATGTGTTTAGTCAGTGTCTAAATTTATTTTGTAAAAACTGTTATTTATACTTTAGTCTTGTACAACATGTTACCAGTCTGAAAGATGCCCGTTTACAGGGCGATAGCGCTAACTCGGTCAAAATAAAATAATAAGTGGAAGGGTACCTAAGTATTTTTTATTAACTTTAATAAGTTATATACAAATAATGTTCCAAAATTTATCTAAAGTGATGTGTACAATAAGATGGAAAAAGCGGATAATCAGAATATTTGGGAATAAAAAAATAAGAATAAAGGGAAAAATTTTATTATCCCTTTTACATGTAAGCGGCCAAAAAAAAAAAATTTTTTCTATGTTGTTTTTTTAAAATTTCTTTAAAAATTGAAAAAAATTTTATTTTTTTTGTAAATTGAGAAAATTCGAATAAACGCAATTTTTATAAAAAAAAAACATCTCATAA
>JAGVSP010006280.1:0-15483 GCA_022494985.1 Micrasema minimum
ATTATACATCATTTAAAAATGATGACGCCGCAGTGGGAGGCGTTTTTCTCGCTATCGCGTTTATACTGAGTATGTATGGAATAAAACAAAATTGTGCCATAAAATAGCGTATTTCTGGCGTCTTGCATATGGAAATTCTTTATGAACCGGCCATATATGGAACAGTGAATGGTTCCCTGATGTCCGTCACTTGGTTACAGTTCGCTTCTTGCGAAGTTACAGGGTTTTCAAAAAGAAAGTGAAATGTGTTGCTGTTTTAATACAATACGACTCCTTATAATAAACAAAAAAACTTTTGGATGTCTGTAAAGTCGGTTTACGGACGACAATTTTACGTGATAACGTCATAAGAAAAATTGATGAAAAAACGCACACATTTATGAATTTAATTGAATTATTATTACTGAATTATCATTATTTTGCATAATACAAAGCAGGAGTTAATTTATTTTTTTTAAATCCATAAATTATCATTTTTTGCACTCGTTAATTTCACTTTCACTTTGTAGCTTGTGTGCTGCTGCTGTCTCCCTTCTACTAGGACGCATCGGCCGATGGAGTGGAAGAGAGATACATGCGTCACAAACCGAACGCTTAGGCCGATCGTGCCTCTCTATCGCTTGTTCCGCGCTCTCGCTTTCACACTCGGCTTAGGCGGAACGTGACAATGAGTCATGCTTTTTCGTGCGTGCAGCCGGCGTTCATCGATTTATTAGACGTTATCACGTCAAAAATAATATAAGCTAAAAACAAAAATTATGGTTAAGACGCTAAGCTCACGACACGGAGGTTCTGGGTTTGATTCCAAGTGAGATCACAAAAATCAAATAGTGATTTTACTCAAGCCTGTACTGTACTGTACTGTTCCCCTCTGGGCCTTCTTAACTGTTGAGGAAGTTACCTAAAATAAAAATAAATACTATGGAAAAAAAACAAAAATTTCGCCAAACCCGAGGATACGCGATCAGTTTCAAGATCTGTCTTCAATGTCTATAAGCAAGTAATTTGATGAATACACATTGCAATCGTGATTTCCCTTTGATGTGTTAAAAATTATTTAAGAATGTTTAAATATATCTTGTTGCCCCTATACTTCCTAAGACACATGACAGAAATGCATGCAAATGAGTCCCCGGGCATGCGCAGTGCATAACAATTAGGCGGGAACTCGCACCGTATATTACCCCATGATGGACGTAATGAAAGTGCCTTATATCGCCACATGCCTGTTACCTGTTATGCTAACTTGGTAGCTACTGGCTACGCACCTACTTTTTCACACACTGCAGACAAAATATTACTTATTATAAAGTCATAATTATTGTTAATGGTTATTTGGCTTTCTCAGTAGAATCAAAAGGAAAATAAGCTACATAAATAGGTCCTTTTTCAAAGAAAAGATAGATAAGTATACGATAAAAAACTAATTATGATATTAATTGATATCTAAGCGGAAACGGTATGTTTGAAAGGGAATACGAATATCTAGGATTAAGGAGCTTATGTACTGATGATGAAAGAACGGCTAAAAAAATATATGATGCAACTGTGCCTGGATGAAGAAGTCGAGGAAGGCCGAGAAAGACATGGCAAGATCAAGTAAAACAAGTGCTTGAAAGTGGGCATGTAGAAAGTCGGAATAATCGACGTACGTGCATGAGAAGATGTATGAATGTGGAGGAAGCAAGAGAAGTATGCCAGGACAGAGTGGTGTGGCGTTCTATCCTCTCTGCCTACCCCTTCGGGGAAATGGCGTGATGGTTAGTTAGTTACTTACTTACTTACTTACTGTCATTGGTTACGTTAAGCCTTTCGTGGGTAAAATCCAGCGTTTGTCTATAAGGATTTGGACACACTCAATTTTTTTATTTAAATATACATGGTGTTACAAAACTCGTAGTACAACCCGAAAACTGGTGAATCTACATCATATTTGGAATCGAATGTGTAATATGACTTTTGAATCTGAGCTTTAATTTTTTTTTCCTTATCGTTAAAGCTTTGATAAATACGGCAGATTAATTAAAATTTCACAAATGTTTATTAAAATGCGTTTTTTTAGTATTAATAGTATTAATTTGACTAAATAAAATATATTCGATAACAATTAACAAAAATTTATCGAAAAAAAAAATCTTCGAAATTGACTCTAAAATGACGTAGATTCACTAGTTTCCCGCTTGTTCATCGAATTTTGTTACACCATGTAGAAATAATTAGAAATTTACGAAGCCAAAATAATAGTAATTTACGAGTTTACACACAGGCGGGTGGCATTTTCAATGTAGAATATTGCCTCTTATTATGTAAACATTGGTCTACTACTCTATTGACTCTGCTTCGCCTATCACCTATCAGTATTTGTATAAAGATAAACGTAGAGTTTATGGGTTGATATGTCAGTGCTTGAAGAAGAACAGTTATTCACTTTAAGGTTACTTTAACTGATAGATAAAATCATTTATTGTCATGTGTAACAGCTCGTGTCAAGATGCCCAGATCCCCCTTTGTCGGGACGAGTCATCGAAAGGGTCGAGAGCTTCAAATACATGAGCGTACATGACAGAAAACGGCAGAGTTTAGAAAGAACTGGGAGTGCGGCTTGGAGTAGCGGGCGCCGCATTCAACAGTATGAAAGCTGTCTGAAGGTTAAAACAAAATACCGCCTTTATAACTCCTGCATCACACCTGTTCTTCTCTATGGCTACGAATCGTGGCACCTAACCAGGGCCCAAGATAGCAGACTTTTGAGTTTTGAGAATAGGTGTCTTAGAATAATTTCAGGTGTGCGGTGGTTTGACTTTGTAAGGAACACAGAGGTGAGGCAACGGACACATCAACTTTTGGTATCTACTGTCATCCGGCGAAGGCGTTTCGGCTGGCTAGGCCATATACTACGTATGCCTCCCGAGAGCCTTAACCATGCTTGCCTATTTTACAAGGCATCAGGTTCTCGGCGTCCTGGTCGTCCACTGTTGACAATTCGTCGGCAGTTTGCGTCAGAGCTGCGGGACGTGGACTTGACTTGGGAGGATGCACCGGAGCTGGCGGCCGATCGCTTGGCCTGGAGGCAGTTTGTGGATTCCATATGCTCCACATAGGGGAGCGGATATGGTATGATGAATGAACGAATATACCAGAATGGGTTGCTACCTATTTTTTATTATTTTTCTTATTGTATGCAATATATGAATTATGCAATGAAAAAGCCCTTCGGGGTGGATAATATTAAAAAAATAAAAAAAAATAAATATTTAGGGTATTTTTTACCGATTGGTAAGTATGTACTTAGTGCTTCATCATCATCATCACATTTTCGCTTCCTATGTGGAGCATATGGATTCCTTTAACTGCGTAGAAGCCAATCGATAACTTTTCAATTTTCCCAAATCCCCAAGCTCCCCCATGCGATAGAGTTAGATGGTGGAGTCAGGAAAACTAATCGTACAGTTTGTATGCAAACAACGAACGCATTCATTAGACAGACCAATTTTTGCAAGGAAATGAAAACAAAATTAGTACCGACACTTCTTCACAACGTGTAAAATAAACCTACAAAAACCGACTTTAAAATTACCCACCTATTCCAAATTTTGCGTAGAAAAATACAAGATGACGAAATAGATAAATATGTCGATATCGCGTTATACCCCTAGAGCGAAAAATTATACATTTTTCAAGGTATTTATGATTAAGGTAACATCAACATGAAAAATGACTAATATACGTAAGCACATAACTCATCAAAAATCATTTTGTTGTTATTATGAATGATTTATGCAGCGCCATCTTCTGCCTCAGGGTCTCTTTACAAAATAAATTCAATTTTTTTTTTACTATGTTACTGATTTTTATGTTGACAATCCGTCGGCAGTTTGCGTCAGAATTGCGGGACGTGGGCGTGAATTCATATTCTTAGTATGGCCACAAAGGGGTCAAAGTTTTTTAAAAAAAAAGAAATTTTAAGCAATACTTATTTCAAATCACGAAAAACAAAATTAAAAGACACATTTTGAATACAGAAATGCTTTTATTTTATCAAAAACATTTCAAAAAATAATTTTTAATCAATTAAAAGTACTAGTAAGATATATAGATTTTAAGAAATAAAGCTATGAAAAGTACACAAATTTCCGAATTACCCGATTTTGTACTGTTTTTATGTTTTTGTTTTGTAGTCTTGAATTTTTTTTATTTTTGAAAAAAGATAGTTCCATCTTTTTCTAATTATTAAAACAATATTTTTTTAAATTTTCATAAAAAGAACATGAGGAGAAAATCCGAATAGTAGTTTTTTTTTTAAAAGAAGTGCTTTTTGGCCATATTAAATGTAAATATTTTTTTTTTGTGATAAGCACATGACAGAACGTCTTTCCCGCATATGGCCATTTTGAAATATATAAAAAATCCATTCGTTGACCGATCCGGCCTATTGTGTACTTGATAATGCCATGTCTTTCTTGGCGTTCCCCGACTCCACCCAGGCACACTTCCATCATAGCAGCTTTTAGCCGTTCTTTCATCATTCATTCGCTCCCGCACCACATGATCAAACTATCGTAAAATTCCTTTCTTAATTTTGTCGATAATGCTTATCCCAGCCTTGCATTCTACTCTAATTTTGTATCAACGATTTTAGTACCACGTGGCCGTTTAAATTTGCAGGTTGTGGTCGAATTTAGTGAATTGTTGAAATAACATTACAACTTGAGTCCAATCGTGGTGATAATATATAGACATTAAATCCAGACGTATTTAGCAGACATTTTGATAAGTAGGAGAAATAAATTCTATATAATATTGAAAATAAAACAAATTAATAATAACGATAAGAAACCCTCATTACATATCCTTTTTTCTAAAAATTATAAAAACACGTTAACGGTACCTATATACTACATAGATTCAAGTATTTGGCTACTGTGCACGAGGTCGCAGGTTCGATTCCCGTAGTGGGTCAACATGAAATATTTATTTACACGTGATTTTCATATTAATATTTCATGTGTGATACCTTGGACTGGCACTGAAGCGTCAGAATGATCTCTTACCTTCATGTAATAAAATGATCAAGATACACTGCACTTGGTGTACCAATGCAGTGCCCCATGCACCATTGGGTGCGGATAAGAAAAGTGGTAGCAAAAATAAAACAGGGAATATTTTTTCGTTGCATATTTTTAGGGAAATATAAAATATAGTAATTTCAATCAATTTTATAATTTTTGTTATTTGAAAAAAAATATTTTCAAAAGAAAAATTTTTGTTTACAAAGAAATACATAAAATCACATATACATAAGGAAAATAAACAAAAATCCCACCAAGGCATAGCCTGTTTGTGGGTATACTGTGAAAGTCAATGTGAATGTGTTCACACTCTTTCAAGCAGCATGCACGAGGCAAAAGAGAAAAGATAATTTAAAAAATACAAGATTTTGATATATTTATACAAGAAGAAGAAGAAGGGAAATAATTATAAAATATAAAATAAAAAATAACGGAGATTATGTTATTGTTATGGTCTTTATAGTAAGAATGATTCCAACTTTGTGTTAATTTTTAAAAACATGAAATTAAAAAAAATTAGGAAAATTTGTCAGTTAAAAAAGAATTCATTAAACTGGGGGAAATAAAATGTGCATGTCTCTTATTGTTTCAAAATTCAATTTAATATTTCCGTAAGCAACTTTATTTCTTCTATCTTATGGTAAGTTTTACAATGATGAAATAATATTTTAGTTGACTATGGGTGTTCGGATAATCACCTTGGTACGTGGTCCTCATCAGTATGGCTATCACGCCAGTCTCCGGAACACGTCCGCGACCCGTAATGCCTCTAACGTTTACGTAAAACATCACCGTAATAATTAATATCCTCTCGCTTCCGTGTTTGTCTACGCAACATTTACATAATGGCGATTATGATCAGAAAGTAAGGGATTATCGCCGTAATTTTTTTTTATTTTTTGTAAAAATAAATGCAAACTTACGATATGAATGAAGCCTAAGCGGCTTGTGCTCATCAATTATAAAATTCTCTATGCGAAATTACTAATTTGGTATGAAATTATCATTACAATACTTATGTTCAATACAATTTGAACCGGGTTGTGGTCTAGTGGTAGATTTGAGGACTCTGGATTAGAATCTCTAGGTTCGAGTCCCACTCCAGCACAACTTGTTTCCTGCTTTCTGACACAGTTATTTCCGACTATTTGAAAGCAGTCCCAAAACTGAAATATTTGAGTATATCATAAGAACTCAAATGTTTCTTTTTTATTTAAAAAAATATATAAAAAAAATAAAGTCTTAAGTAAGTACCAACAAAAAACTATGTAATATTATACTTGCAAATACTATAAATGTATAAATATATCGTTGTTATTTCTTGTACTTTTTTTTTTTCTTCATTAGTGCATTGATCCTCATTTAATAAAAATTTAAATCTAAAAGCTATCAATTCTTATTTTTTAATCATGACCTGTTTTTCCCTAATAATTGGTTAGCACAGTGGGTGTTTTACCCACGGAAGTCTATCTTAAAACAATTTCGTGATTTTAATATTTTTAAGAAGATTTTCCAATTCATAAATCATTTGTTGTCCTATTTAATTTAACTCAACCAATATAAAGAATGATTGACATTTGAGAAAATAAATTACGTTAAATTTATCATCTCTCGCATTTTATTTTTATCTTATCCTAACATCTTAAAGTTGCGTGAGTCTTGTATTGGGAATAATAAAATAATAATAGTTAAATAATATATGTAGAATGTAGATATATAATTTCAATATTGTTTCGGTTGAAAATATATCATATTATGTTTAAAAAAAAAGACACATAATATATCGACGGTTTATAAAGATACCGGCACAGCTGCAAAAAATGACTTTCTGAGTATTTGGTATCAAAATTTTTGTAATTGTATGCTCTATTTAATTATGATAACGGGACTTTTGTAACTTCAAAAATGTTCCGCCAGGAGGGGTTACCGTCTTTGGTATTCTTATACACCGTGTCCCACGATGAGACCGCGAAACTCCAGAGGGTGATTATTCATGATATTCTGAGAAAAAAATCTTAATAAAGTTTTTCAAAAAACTCAATTCTAATTTTCTTAAAAAAATATTAAAATATGAATAAAAATCCACGCGTGTAATACCGTCAATTTTTTAACTGGCTCACACCACGTGACCTGCACCAATTTCAGATATGAAATTCGAATTTTGAATGTCCGCACAAGGCGTACCAGAGCGGACCCCCACTCCTCCCCGCCCACCGCCACCCCGCCACCGCTAGCATTTCAAACAGTTGCCAGTATTACATAGTCGCTTTTTATTAATACTTTTTTTTAATTAATTATTAAAAATGCCCGGATCAAAAAACTTTATAAGGATTTTTTTCTCAGAATACCATGAACAATCACCCTCCGGAGTTTCGCGGTCTCATCGTGGGACACGGTGTATAGAGCATAAAATTACGAAAATTTTGATACCAAATACTCAGAAAGTCATTTTTTGCAGTTGTGCCGGTATCTTTATAAATCGTCGATGTCTGATGAAGATACAGGGTGGCTGTTTAGTGCAGTGGTTCTATTTCAATGAAAATTGACAAGCCCTACACCATCTTTAGCTTTCGTTTCGGTTTCGGTTTCGATTTTGGTAAAATGGAGATTTTCGTATAAAAATTGAAAATTTTGATGAAATTTCGAACTCTCTTCACAGTTAACAAGTCCTTTATTAAATTAAATTAGTCGAATTGTATATAAAATTCAAATTTTCATGCAGGAATCTCATCCTTAGTAAATCCAAAAACGCTTCGACTGAGGGCGAGTCAATTTTACTTTTAGAATAAGACCAAGGAACATGAAACTAGAGTGATTAGCAATTCAGTGAATAAGACCATACAATTGTCGAAGATTTTATTACACGCTATTTTTCTACCGCAAAAAACATTGCGTTATCAATCCGGTTACTGAGGTGTACGCTGACAAATTATTGACAATATAATGATCTTGTTAATTTTTCATTTAGTAACAAAGCTGTTTATAGATACCGCACGCGGGTATTGACATCGACTTGTCAAAGCAGATCACGTCAAATAGATGCTTGATGATTGAAGGATTAGGAATTATAAAAGATTAGTGGTAATCATTAATAATTACCGATCGGAGCAAACAGCAAAACGGGGTGTATTATTAAAAAGACTATTCGCATGCGACGTGCGATTGGTAATAAAGTGGCAATTTTCATTTAAAAGTATCGCAATATTACCTTTATCACGATAATACCTCCCTTTACCCTACCACAGCGGAGATTGACAGCACTTGTTACAGTCCGTCAAAACAGATCACGTCAGATGTCTGATGATTTGAGGGATGGACGCAACACCGTCCACTTCCCAACTCTTCACACGGACGAGTATTTATAAACAGATGACTTCATGGTATAATTCTACCGTGGAACATTAACATTAATTCACCGTACTGGATATATATTATTTCGACGTGCAAGTCAAATAATGCGACAAGCACGATAACTTGACTGCAAAGATACGATTCACGATATTTATATTGGAAGTTTAATATAAGGCGGTGATTATTTATTAGTGACCATAAAATTCAGAGCATTTATTTACAAGTTTTAGATGATTATAAGTAGGTGGGTGGGAAAAAGGTGTTAGTTTCGGCGTCCTTTCGCCAAAACGAGTGTTTCGGACGCGGTCAGAATAAAAGCCGAATAAAACCCGAAACTAGTATAAAAAGCTGAAACTAAAATAAAGTCCGAAATTCGGATTCGGTTTCGGATGTAAATTGTGATTCTGTCACATGATTTAACGATTTTAACAAAATAAGTAATTACCGTATTAATCTGCATCAATAAATGGTTATCATCTATTGCTCAAATAACACATTATTAAAGAATCGAGATTTTTATACGAAAGTATCAAAAAGGAATACAGTTACCTATCACATTATATTTACATAGGTATCCATATCAATACCAAACCATCGATGTATCATCTCCAGGTACTATAATGTAATCGCATTAGTTTTTTATTATCATTTTGAACCTATATTTTGCTACGAATGTTCAGGTTGTCGACCTGTTGGGTGGTTTTCTGGTGTAATTTGTGCAGACCGACATTCCAACAGGAACTAAACCATTCCTGGAAGTCGTCAATTCATAAAAATCAAAATATGCTTTATTTACAAATGAATAATAATCGTTGAAAAGAAGATTGTCATAATATGGAAAATCTCGTGGATGTATCTACGTTTTAACTAACACATCCTTAGAAATTCAGGTAAATCTCCTAAAGAAAGCAAAATTATATCAGGTACACAGAAATTAAAACAATTTTTTTTTCACTACCTCAATAGGCCAAGAGGCCCAATTACAGAGGGGACCAACGTCACAAACACCCAGGCTTGAGAAAATTCACTCACTCACAGGGCCCCAAGATTGTGAAAACAACATATTGCCAAAGGAGTTACGTGAAATACCAAAATTTTCAAAAATTTTAAAAAGAGAATTAAAATGTTTATGTATACATTGGATTCTGAAACCATGGTCACCATATTTAATATCAATAATAATTGTCGTAATATATTTGAACCTCATCTACCTACCATTTTTGTGATAGTATTAGTGAATGTCATTGATAAGTACGTGTGTAAATTAATATTGTTTAACTTGTTATTTTTTTTGTAAATAATGTCGACCAAAAAAAAACGCTTTCCTCAGCACGAGGTCTTCAATACGACGTCTTAAAAACTGCAATGTACTAAAAAATAAATAAATTTTTAAAAAATAAAAAAATATATACCTAGGAATTTCAATATAGATGGTAAATACTATATAATTATGCAGTTTGTGGATCCATATGCTCCACATAGGGAGCGGATATGGTATGATGATGATGATGAGATACATAATAGTACTATATTATTATCGAGTTACTTATATTCAATTAGCTTTAATTCAAATAAATTACTAAGAACTTTTACCGAGAAATGTAGATATATTTTTTTGTAGTTATCCGATTTCAAAGACAACTCCATTATCTTTACATACGTTCTCTCACACCGACATGAAAAGCATTTATTTGTACACACACACACCCATTTCTCGTTCATTCATGCTTCGTCTTAGATCTGAAGTTGTCCATTCACTATAGATCGCATATCCACTGCATTCCTAACTTCTATTATTCCTACAACCTGTACCTACTCGAGAAAATATGCCTAGACTAGGCACTAGACAGCCGTATCTGTGAGGAAAAACTTTACATCAGAGTGCAGAATATTATCGCATGAATTTTCTTAGGAAAATTACAACCAATTTATTGTACATTAGCGGGTATCTACTTCCTAAAGAATAATTGCTGAGGTGGGGTCAGGTCTAAGAGCTTCTAAACAAGCCGACATTCATACAAGTATTAATAAGCTACCTCGGCTAGAGAAATATTCATAATTCATATAAAAAGAAAATCAATGATTTGTTTTAAATTTTACGTTGCGTTCATCTGGTTAGACATTACTTAACAGGTTACCGACAAAATTAAATGAAAAAGTTCCATAAAAAAATGGTTTATACTTGTTACAAACTTTTCTATTCGAGGTTATTTAGCGCTCATGGTAGACCTAATGACATCACTACGACCTTTGCATATCTGTCCAAGCGGTTCTCTCAACAAATTGCTTAGTAAAAGTACATTAAATTTATAGCAAAACTGTTTAATTTGTTTCGATTTTATTCTCAGATAATGTTGAAAGCAAAAAAAAATTTCATTAATGTACTATTATTGTGGTATTAACCCTGTATAAAAAACAAACATCATCATCATCATACCATATCCGCTCCCTATGTGGAGCATATGGAATCCACAAACTGCCTCCAGGCCAAGCGATCGGCCGCTAGCTCCGTGAATCATCCCAAGTCAAGTCCACGTACCGCAGCTCTGACGCAAACTGCCGACTAATTGTCAACAGTGGACGGCCAGGACGCCGAGAACCTGATGCCTTGTAAAATAGGCAAGCATGGTTAAGGCTCTCGGGAGGCATGCGTAGTATATGGCCTAGCCAGCCGAAACGCCTTCGCCGGATGACAGAAGATACCAAGGGTTGCTGTGTCCGTTGCCTCACCTCCGTGTTCCTTACAAATTCAAACCACCGCACACCTTAAAAATTCTTCCAAGACACCTATTCTCAAAACTCAGAAGTCTGCTGTCTTGGGCCCTGGTTAGGTGCCACGATTCGCAGCCAAAAAAACAAGCTATAACATTCAACGTAAAAAATACGAGTAATTTCTTAATTTTACATTTTAATTTTTTTAAAGAAACGCTTTCAAATAAGGCAAATCACCTTCAAATAAATTGTTATAATACTTACAAGTATTTATATTTAAGTTTTATTTATGTACTTAATTTCTGAACGACGCTACTAGCAATTCGTTCAACTTTCCAAAATACATGGGCGAGGATCTTCGCGGGAGTGTAGAGCGATTATCAGAGATTTACATACATTACGAATATATTTACAACTTCATCAATCCATCAAACAAAGAGAAAATCTGTAAATCAGATATTTCAATGTTGATTCAGCCTATTTTTCACACCTAGTCTTGCTATGTGCACTACCGTATATTCAGTACTTAGTGTACTCGCCACTCGCAACTCGCATGTATAGAGGTTGCGCTAACTGGCCTAGTATAGACGCCATGACGACATCTACAATATATTGAAACTTCTCGACTGACCGGTTTTGCCCATTCATACTTATACAGCATCTTCCTCCACATTATTGTAAAATTATTTTCTACACTCGGTTATTAAAAAGACAGCTGATTTCGGTGATATTTTTATTTTTTATATATTTTTTTTCAATATTTATTTATTTTAATACATTATCGAATTTACAAAGCTTAATATCACAATAATTATACAATATAAACCATAACGCTATACCTCACCAATAAAAAAAGACAAGCTCTTGTGCTTGGTGAGGGAGGTTACGCTATAAAATACATAATATAAGTAGTAATCATAGTAAGGTAAATTTAGGTAGTATATGGTATAATAGTAAGTAGTACAAGAAGGTAAAATATAAGTAGTAATCATAGTAAGGTGAATTAAAAAATAAATCTAGGTACTAGATATGCAAAATAAACAATTAAGTAAGCAAAAGATAGTGATTATAGTAGTTTGAAATAAATGTGTTTTTTTAGTTTAAATTTCAATTTCTTAAAGACACTAATAATTTTTAGTTCATTGGGCAATTCATTAAAATACATGATTCCCTTATATAAGAAACTATTTTCGAAATGTTTGCAATTTTAATATTATTTTGGTATCTCATTGATAGATTAGATTCAAAGTGTTTTAATTGTTTTCTTTATATAAACATATTATTTTATTGTCGACAAAATTAAGAAAGGGCTTTTACGATGGTTTGGTCATGTGGAGCGAATAAGTCATGAAAGAACGGCTAAAAGAAGTTCAAATGCAAGTGTGCCTGGATGTAGAAGCCGCAGAAGGCCGAGAAAGACATGGCATGACCAAGTACGACAAGTACTTGAAAGTGGACATGTGAAAAGTCGGAATAATCGGCGTATGTGCATGAGAAGATGTATGAATGTAGAGGAAGCAAAGGAAGTCTGTCAGGACATAGAGGTATGGCGTTCTAGCCTCTCTGCCTACCCCTACGGGGAAATGGCGCGATGGTTAGTTAGTTCGTTAGTTAGTTATTTATTTAACCACCTCAACAGGCCAGGAGGCCCAATAACAGAGCGGAACAACGTCAAAACACCCAGGATTGACAAAAATCACTTTGGATTTTTGTGTTCTCACCGGGAATCGAACAATCAATAATTTTTGAGTATTTACGCAATACCTAAGACTGGCTCTGACGCATAATGCGCACTTTTTATGGGACCGAAAACTAAACAGTTTCAGGATCATTCTATATTCCATACAGCGTTCGTTTTATACGGGACAGTTTGCACACTGCACAGTTTTCTGTCACGTATAAAGTGCGATTAATAATAGCACCTGTCATGTTTGTTCAATTCGTTACATGATATTAGCGATCGAATTCTCAGTAGATATATATTATGATGTGTCTGTCTATGTAGTTAGGTATCACCCACACTTCATTGGTCTCCAGTTGGCGCCTATATTGTCCTTATCAGAAACTTAAACCGTAAAGGATCTGCTCCCCTGTAATGCAGCCTTCACATATTGTCATGGTCTAATATAATATAAAAAGAAGAGTAAAGCTTTAATACTTTTAACACGCACTGATTTTAAGAGGGCACGATTCCACGTGACCCGGTAGCTCCTTTGTCTTTGCACTAGATAAATGAGTTTTTCACAGTTTAAGATACCGACAAGAAACGCATTTGCATTGTTATTTTTTAAATATTTATTTGTTTAAGGAGGTAAATAAATTATTGAAAAATAAGACGATACAACACGCTTTTGGTCGATATCTAAAACGTGTAAAATTTTTTTTTTTTCTAGTGCTAAATTCCAGAGATAAAATCGAGGACTAGGACTGTATGGAGATGCGGCAGCGGGTCACGTGATAGCGCATGCTCTTAACGGTGGAAGTTAAGTAGTTTATTAACATTTTTTTACTGAAAATATCAAATAAAAATATATAAGTATTCAATGTTCTATCTGCGTAGATCTTATCATAATGTCAACAGGTATCGTGAAAATAAGTTTTCGTGGGTTAAGTTTATCAGATAAAGAATTGTTATCATTATTACTTATTCGTATATAAGTAGTTGGTCGAATTCGGGTTTACAACAGGATTTTTTTTTTTCAAAAAAGAAACCTACGAGTTCTTATGATATACTTAAGTACTAAAATATTTCAATTTCGGGGCTGCTTACAAATAGTTAGAAATAACTGTGCATGAAATCATGAAGACTTTTAAGAAGTCTTTCGATAGTCCGCACCGGTTATCACTCTGAAAGATTCTTAGCGCCTATGGAATTCCTGCCAAGATTGTCGCTGTCATAAAAGCGCTCCATGCTGACAACAATTGTCGTGAAAGAATCGGCAGTTTGCTAACAGATTGATTCGAGGTCTCCACTGGAGTGAGGCAAGGTTGTGTCCTTGCACCGTTCCTCTTTACCATCTTAATGGACTTCATTTTATGCAAGTCAATACCACCTGACCGAAGTTCAACAATGAACCCTCATTTGAAGTTACCTAGAATATGCTGATGATGCGGTCCATCTCGAAAAAAAATAAAGCAATGTTCAAGGGATTGTCGACAGGCTACAGGAAAACTCCGCGCGCCTGAGTCTTTAATATAAATACCAAAAAGTCCCGTTTATGTGAGGCATATAGAAACAAAGGCGGAAGTGTCCACTTTCTTCAATTGTTGGCAACCACGAAAAAACGTTTGTTTAGTTTTGCCATTCTGCCGTTTTTGTATTGGACACTGCCGTTTTTGTTTCAACAACAAAACTTTAAATCTAAAATTAAATGGATTACTGCCGTTTTTTTGACAAACAAATATTCTATGGAGAAAATATATAACTTTCCAAACAAAACTGCATAGTTAACTCATTTTCGACTGCAGGTGGACACTTTCACCTTTGTTTCTATATGCCTCATGTGTAATAAGTCTTGTCTTGACCCCGACTATACCCTTTACAACGACGGGAAGAGGATCGAAAGAGTTGACAGCTTCAGATACTTAGGCGTTCGTATAACTAAAGATGGCAGCACGCACAAGGAACTCGCAATCCATCTAGGAATTGCTGAAGCAACCTTTAACACGATGCGTGCTGTCTGGAATTCCAGTTTATACTCGGTCTAAACAAAATGCTAACTTTTAAACTCCTGCATTGTGCCGGTGCTCCTTTACGGATGTGAATCCTGGCACCTCACAAAAGCTCAGAATGCTCGTTTGTTGTGTTTTGGGAACAAGTGCCTGAGAAGAATACTAGGCATTAGGTTATCTGAGTCCACAACTAACGTTGAAGTTCGGGAACGGACGCAGCAACCTCCAATAACTGGAGTCGTGAAGTCGCGGCGGTGTACCTGGCTTGGGCATGTACCTACTCCGGATGCTTCGGGAGAGCCTCAACCCGAGCTCTCTGTTCTTTACGCCTGCAGGATCCCGCCGTCCTGGTGGGGGGGGGGGAAAAAAAAAAAAAAGTTGTTTTAAAATTTTTAAAATAAAAAAAGTTTTTTTGTTTAAATTTGTTAAAAATTAAAAATAAAATTTTAGGGGGTTTGTTTGGTTTATAAATAAAATTTTTTTAAAGTAAAAAATTATTTTTTTTTTATTTTTAAAAAAAAATTAAAATTAATTATTTTGTGGGGTTTTAAAATTAATATATTGTTTAAAAAATTTTTTAAAGTATTTAATATAAAAAGAATAATATAAAAATTTTTGAATTTTTAAAGTTAGATTATTATTTTTAAAAAATTTTAGTAAAAAGGATTAAACGGTTGAA
>JAGVSP010006283.1:0-30274 GCA_022494985.1 Micrasema minimum
TAACAAAAACGTGAAATAAGAGTGGTGACGAGTTATGTATGAGAAACATTGCCAAAAAGCTGTAACATTATCATTCTTTTAGTAAAAAAATAGTGAAAGCTTCTATGGAAAGTTTTCCCAAGGGTCTAAAATAGCGAAGAGATCGAATGAGTATTTCCCTCCCGCCAATAAGATATCCTCGCCAAAAATAATTAAATCGAAATATTGTGAAAATGACTTTTTTACGCGAATAGAAAAAACAAGTTTATGTATAGCGTCATTTATCCTTTGTACTTTGTGCCTCTTTGACTGGTTTCTCTGTTTTCCCTTTTCTAGTTTTGAGTTTAGGCCTAAGTGCAAATTATTTTTAGTGTGAACATTTTCGAAGTAAACGTCGAAGGATTATAAACCGGAGTAGTACTCTGCCAAATACACTGCCTTTTTAGTACTCAAGCGGTTAAATAAAATGTCCCGTAAATACATAAAAATAACGCCGCAATCAGAAAAACACGACAAGAATTACATTATTTTTGGGGTCAAAGGTTTATAGGAATAGAGTTTGTTTTAATTTAATCTAGATTAACGATGAGATTTTTTGATTACTGAAAAACATATCTCATTAACCCTTCCAATTGCAATTTCTAATTTCTATGCCAATTTCATGCAAAAGTATTATTTAATAGGTACCATAAAATTGAATATTTTTTTTATATTACTTTCCCTTATCCGCACCCAATGGTGCATAGGGCACTGCATCGGTACATCAAGTATAGTGTATGTCTTGATCATTTTTATTATATGAAGGTAAGATGCTCAGTCGTACGCTTCAGTACCAGTCCAAGGTATCACATATGAAGTTTATTGTATTAAAATGACATTATTTTACTTTGTTCAGAAAATTAGAAACTATCATTTTTAATTCTCATATCGAATACTACGATAATTATTATCATTAAAAACATAAAGAAGGCAAATCATTTTTTTTTAAATCATAATATATTATGAAAGAAAGTATGAATAATCTCCGGTTTCAAAAAAATCTAATACAAATAAAACGCATTTAAAAATGAGTTTAAATGGGGATGATTTTTATTTTGACTCTAATAGTTCGATCATTAAAAATCCGGGACCATTTTTCACTATAAAACATTTGAAAACAGCTGAATAATTGCAAAATTATTAACGGGAAAAGCATGGAAGAGCGAGGATGCTCTTCAACTTAATACTGTAATTGTGAAGTAAAATTTCACTCTTAATGCAATGAAAAAGTGCATTAATGGATATTGCATTACGGAGTCTGATAAATTTAGATAATTAGTATGTATAATTATTTGTAAAGACAGTGTAAAAAAATATTTCAATGGACAAAAAACTAAAGAATAAATAAATTTCGATTAAAGATTCGTTCTGAATGTAAATATTATATTTATATATAGGGTAACCCAATGTGATTTAGTAACAATAAACTCTGAAATTCATAGTGCGCAAAATAAAGCCTTTATATCGTTTTTCCTAGGAACTTCTGAGCAAAATAGGGCTGAGGTCTGACTAATTAATTTGTTAATCGAGGAAAACGGAATATGGCGCACGTGTGATGACTGTAAGAAGCTCTGTTCCATGTACGATCATTAGAAATCATTTAAGCTACCTAACACTGTACTAATTATTTCTAAATCTTGTTATAATTATGTTGATAATTCAAAATAAATATTATCGACAAAATTAAGAAAGTCGATGGTTCGGTCATATGGAACGAATGAATAATGAAAGAACGGCTAAAAGGATTTACTAAGAAAGTGTTCCGGTATGTAATTTTGCAAATTAACAAAGTAATGATATATGGCGTTTTATCCTCTACATCTACCCTTACTTATGCAGACAAAAAACCCGCGACCTATGCATGGCTGCCCAACGCGCTATCGCTACACCGAGAAGCGGATTTTCAAATAAGAATATTTCATACGTGATACCTTGGACTGGCACAGAAGCGTAGGACTGATCATCTTGCCTTCATGAAACAAACGATCAGAATTCACAGCACTTGTGTACCAATGTAGATGAGAGCCTTATGCATCATTGGGTGCGGATAAGGGAATATATTAGTAGCAGCAGTATTTAATAAAAGTACCTAACAATATGATTTTTAAACATAATTTAACATCTCAACAGAGACGAAAAGTTTGGAAGGGAATATGGAAATCTAGGCTTTTAGGCTGTTTAGTGGGTCGTATACAACATTGGGCTTCGCCTAAGGTATTTGATATCCATATCTGCCAGTTATCTACTTACTACTTGTATCCGCACCCAATGGTGCATAGGGCATTATACAGTGTAAATGAAGGTAAGATGCAGTTTTACGCTTCATAACGTCCAAGAATCACACTGAAATATTAATGTCATCCATTGATTTCAATTGACCCCCCTGCAAAGACCTCATGCACGGTTTACCACTAGCGAGACAAAACCAATTTTACTGATTGTGAAATATGTGATATAAAAACTCTTAAAATTATATCAGCTACTTTATGATTGTACGAGTATGTGATTAACTTATGATTATATCAGCTACTAGGAAACGCCTGAAGATGACTCTTCAATTTGTTAGGCTTATAAATTTCACCAGCTAATGTTTATAAAATGATTTTCTGCTATTTTTAGCTACACGGGCTTTTCTCTTATGAACCGAAAATACACGGCTTCCTGAAACCTTCCCGCAGTCGCAAATCACGTACAGGGCGCAAATCAGACAATCGCTATTACAGGCCGTCGGCTTTATTTAATAAATCAGTTTTGTCAAACTTCGGCCCAAGAACAATATCACCTCTGACCCGAGTATTGTGCTGAAGGGTAGGGGAAATAACTTTTCCTTTTAGTTTTGATTTCTCGCGGGCCCCAATCTGCCACCGACGGCTTCTGGCTCTTAATACCGACCTATTTTATTCTGGTACCTACAGGGTCTGCTGGAACAACAAACCGTTTTCCATTTTTTTTTGATGTGTGTTAGATGTATTAAAATTTCAGATATTATTGATATCTCAACAGAGACAGAAAAATGAGGATTATCAGCCAATGACAGGTCATAAGCCCTGTAAATAATCCACATTCGTTTCCAGAGATTCTCTGTCTTTGTTGGGATATCAATAATATCTGATATCAGCCCAGCATGGGTATAATCCGGTAATTTGTCTAAAAGTATTTGTACACGTTCAAAATGTTGTTAAAAATGTTTTAATTTCACCTTATTACGTTGTTTTAAAATTGTTCTTGTTATATTATCATTTAATGGCCCTAAAAAAAAAATTTATACAAAATCTAAATACACTATTATTTCGAAGCAGTTATGTCAACGCATGTAGCGTTTTCTAGCAATGCATAGTGCCTTGGAAAGATAGCAGGAATTTACGAGTAACTACAGTTTTCTACCGCCAAGATTAATTAGTACAGACATTCGAACATAGCTTACTGGGGTCCAGTGTAATAGTATCCATCATATCCTTAAGTAAAAACGCAATTTTTTGTATTAAACGTTAAATTAAGTCTTTTTTGCTGATGCCGTAGAGGTAAACTAAAAAAGAATTGCTTATTTTTTTATTGAACCCAGTGTGAAAACACAGCTCTGGCTTCATATGAAATTTTCATTTAAATTCTGGTACATGGGTAGGTACACTAATCGAAATATTTATTTCTTTGGAAAGTTCGTATGTTTGCATGTCAATCGACATAACTAATAACAACCAATTCTCAGATCACATGTAAACCTCATACACCTTCTGACATTTCTCTGAACTTTGAATCTATAAATTCAATAATCTGTCTCCCAGGTGACTGTTTGAGCTGCGGTGTATTATGGAGATCATCTTCACGCTCTGAAGATTGTTTGATGTCAAAGTATTTTCAAAATTAGGTTTATGGAGAGTCTTAGTTGAAGTTGGAGAAATTATTTGTTCGCTTGTTGTTTGACTAACTTTTTTTTTGTTATCGCCACGCCCCGCACGCGCCCGGCGCCCTGATAAAAAAAAAAAATGTCTTTACAAGGTGTAAATAAAAACCGTTATAAAAAAAACAACAGTAGATGCTCCACTTCTTTTTTTATCCGCACCCAATGGTGCATTGCGCATATTGGTACACCAAAGTAAATCTTGATAATTTGTTTAATGTTATATTTAATGTTTGTTCTACGCCAAAAAATTGATTAATGATTTAGTAAAAGAAATTTGCAGATACTATAGCCGGCCTGCAAAGGGTCAGTAAGTCGTTTAGAGGGTAATACAGCTTGTTTAATGCCAGAATCCATTCATCATTATAAAAAAAACGCATTTTTTGTGTATTAAACGTTAAATGAAGTCTTTTTGCTGATGCCGTGAGATTTTAAACTAAAAACCTTGGAATGTAATTTATTTTTTAAACCCAGTTTATTGAAAATTTGACAGCTCTGGCTTCATATGAAATTTTCATTTAAATTCTGGTACATGGGTAGGTATTTAATCGAAATAATTATTTCTTTGGAAAGTTCGTATGTTGTCAATCGACATAACTAATAACAACCAATTCTCAGATCACATGTAAACCTCATACACCTTCTGACATTTCTCTGAACTTTGAATCTATAAATTCAATAATCTGTCTCCCAGGTGACTGTTTGAGCTGCGGTGTATTATGGAGATCATCTTCACGCTCTGAAGATTGGTTTGACGTCAAAGTATTCAAAGTATTTTCAAAATTAGGTTTATGGAGAGACTTAGTTGAAGTTGGAGAAATTAGTTGTTCGCTTGTTGTTTGACTTACTTTTTTTTACACATAGTTATCGCCACGCCCCGCCATTTTTTTCCCCTATTATCCCCCATTATCTGTAAAAGTTAATGAATTGTAAAAAAAAACAGTTATTTTTCAATTTATGAGCAAGGTATTTATACCAAAACGACAAATTTGATATTCCTATTTTCAAAGCGTTTATCGCTCTCCAACAAAAATAGCTTTACTGTTATTTGCTAAGGTTGGTACCTTTGGACACAATCAAAATGTTGTTTATAAAAATTAGCTGACGCTTCACATGTGAAGCGTCGCGCCATTTTACTGTGTATTGGCAGATATGGATTTCAAATACTAGGTGAAAATGGGGAACGTTGTAATACATCAAGTGGCCACTTAACCCAGCCAATGACAGGTCATAAGCCCTGTAAACGCCTAGATATCCATATTCCCTTCCAAATTTCTCGTCTTTTGAGATGTCAAATTGTAATACTATACATCAAGTGGCCACTTTACCCAGCCAATGACAGGTCATTAGCCCTGTAAACGCCTAGATATCCATATTCCCTTCCAAATTTCTCGTCTCTGTTGAGATGTCAAATTGTAATACTATTCCATTTTTTTATGTTTATATGGCTCATAACTTTGTACAATATCTACATATTTTTATAAAAAACATTATAAAATAAACAAGGTATCTACGATTTAACAAAATTCCGCTAAGGCCAATTAATAATGACTAAACACAGAGGTATCTATTATCCCTTTTGTTACGAAGATTAGCCAACACGATTGGGTCTATACATTTACATTTGAATGTTCCCTTTACTAGGACTACTACACTTCTCAACGTTAACATCCCTGGAGCCGTGCTGTTGAGTTTACAGTTATATTATTAAATCGGTTGTGAGTGCCTGAGCTTCGGCTCAAAGCGCCCCGGAGAGATGTCTTGTGGCGAGTTTCTCCGCCAAATTGGCCGATAATTGTTAAGGAATCTATTAATATTTAATACCCGGCATCCGTGGGAGAACGCTGCTGCGGAAACGAACCTTATTTGTTTTTGTGTATTGAAACTGCGGTCTATCATGTACATAAACTAATTTATAGCAACCTGATAAATATGTAGCGGAAGCAATGACGTCACGTGCACGAAGCCAAAAGAGCGGATCCAGAGCCGAGCGCCCCGGGTAACTTCGAGAAAGTTTTTGACTATCTGCGTGACAGGACGTCGTTTTTGCCGAATATTCCTTGCCGCCAAATTGTGGCAAATTAGATTCATTTTTATTCTTTCTATTTTCATCATTCCTTTTCAATCAGTAGTTTAATTAGTTAAGTTCTTTGTATAAGTCACTAAATATTGTGAAATAAACGTGTGCTATAAGACCGTAAGTTCCTTTCATTTCTCTCCGTGCACCCACATAAAACTGGTATACTCACAAAGGTATAACTAAATTGGTGACCCCAAAAATATGTTGTATTTACGAACAGTTAAGTGTTAAGTGAGTCAGAGTATTACGTTATTGTTTAATACGGTAGAATTAACAATTTCGTATTTTATGTGTACATTTATAAAAATAATAAAAGTAAACATCAAATAAAAATAATACGAACAATTAAATATTTTCTATCGGCACTAATTAGACTCCAACGTCAGTGGTTTTTTTTACTATTACAGAATCATATTATAACGGTGGCACAGGACACAGGAAGTTTACGCGAAGGGTGAAGTTTTTTTTAAATATTGAAATCTAAATGTGGTGAATAAAAACTAATTAGTTTATTGTAATTATGTATGTGATTTTGTACCTCTTAAATTTATCTGTTCGTGTTATTAATTAACAAAATCTCATACCGCGTGTAAAATTTATGACTTCGTGACCAACAAAATGCGGTTTACACATACAATTTTTATGACAAAATGATTTAATTTATTACTTGCTGTTTTCTCCCAAAATAAAAATATTTTGTACTAAGCGATGACGATTATTTTGTTGGTAGAATGACTTTTTAGAACTTTCTTTCAGAAGATATCAATATCCCCAATGTAATAAAATAGCCCAAATTCGACAGAAAACGGGTAATATTCCAAGCGATACGTATCTGTGGCTCAGATATAAGTTATTTCATGTCCTATTTTCACATTTTCGCTAAAGTTAAGACAGTTTTTTGTTTGATGAATATGTGGAGCTCTGTCAGCAATTAAAAACGATAAATTAGTAGCAAAAAACATCGTAAATTTTTTTTTTTTTCGTAGTATTACTACTACGTACTACTACTTGCTGTCTGTTATCAGCACCCAACGGTTCATGGGGCACTGCATTAGTATATCAAGTGCAGTGAATGTTAATTATTAGTTGCATGAATGCAAGATGATCAGTTTAAAGCTACGCCACAGTCTCAAGATAAAAAATCACATTAAATAAATATTTCATATTGACCCCCATTGGGAAATGAACCTGCGTCCTCATGCATGGCAGTCCAATGCGCTACTACTACGTATTAGTATGGCAAAGTAGACATTTTGTAACCTTTCCGCCATTTTATTTTACGTAGTTGGTAGAATTATAGAACTTATCAAAAGAAGCAAAATTGTCAGTACACAACGGAGTTCTGGTACCAACCCTTATGTATGGTAGTGAAGCGTGGTGTTGGAAGGAGAAGGATGAAAGTAGACTGAATGCTGTTGAAATGCGAACTCTCAAGCGAATGTGTGGTAAGACTATGTATGATAGGTGTACAAATGTCGAAATTAGAGCAGAGTGCAAGGCTGAGATAAGCATTATCGACAAAATTAAGAAAATACTTTTACGATGGTTTGGTCATGTGGAGCGAATGAGTGATGAAAGAACGGCTAAAAGAAGTTTAAATGCAAGTGTGCCTGGATATAGAAGCCACAGAAGGCTGAGAAAGACATGGCATGGCCAAGTACGTCAAGTACTTGAACGCGGATATGTGAAAAGTCGGAATAATCGGCGTATGTGCATGAGAAGATGTATGAATGTAGAGGAAGCAAAGGAAGTCTGTCAGGGCAGAGTGGTATGGCGTTCTATCCTCTCTGCCTACCCCTACGGGGAAATGGCGTGATGGTTAGTTAGTTAGTTAGTTAGGTAGAATTATAAATACGAATATTATACATTATGAGTTAGTCAAAAGTCAAAGTACTACTATTTTATTATTTATATATATATTTTTAAATAATTCAAAGGCCTTGAATTACAGGTTTAAAAAATAATTTTAAGATTTTATTTCATTAAAATAAAATAAAAAGTTAGCAAAACCGGACATACACAAGTTTACCACCGAGCCACAAGAGATCTCGGCGGATAAAGAAAAGTTAGCGGAGAGTAAAGCGGTGTAACTCGGCGCAGATATTTACCATCGGATGTGTTAACACGCGAATGTCGAGACGTTCCTTGACAAATGTTGAGCCGGAAGGCTTAACGGTCCGGGGCATTTGTCACGACAAAACCCCTCGAATCACACGGAACTTGTTTCCTACACCTGTCCTGAGCCCAAACTTGAACACTTTACAGCGGATAACACGTAACCTGCATACAATGTTTGTTGTTTTTTCAATTTTTTTTAAATTTTTATAATAATAATAATAATATAAGTTTGTTTCGTATCATCTTTGATATATAAAAACAAGAAAACAATAAAGAGGAAGAAATATAAGATCAAAATCAAATATCCTTTGGATTTGCATTAAAATCCCCTAAGGACAAGATCGACTTCCCTTTCTTCTACTGCAGAATATGATTCACCTGGCACACCTGTAAATTCTCCCTAATTGTCAGGTTGATTCACAGACACATAATAGGTACATTTTTTAAATACATTTTTTACACGGAGTTACAGAGAAAATATTTATTTATTTAAATATTTATATCAATAAGATATTTAATATAATAAATAAGACTACACTTGGTGTATCGATGCAATCAACATAAATTAATTCATACGTATGATGGCGCCTGAATCAATATTCAGTCGGCAATTTATGGTAAAGCCATAATATAAAATCATGAATTTTCTACGAGTTCATCTTATATTTTGTTTATAAACATCAAATGATTGGATAACTACTACTACTACTTCTTTCCCTTATAATGGTGCATAGGGCACTTCATTGGTACACCAATTACAATGCGTCACATTAGTGATAAAACACACTTAATAAAAAAATTGTAATTTTTAAATTTAGTGATTTGCAATGGCATTATTAAAAAATAAATAATTTAAAAAAACATATAAAATTCATGTCAAATCAAGACATATTTATAGATTTTCTTAAATACTGGCAAAAATTTACACAATATTCGATTTTAAATGTCAATTTTATTCATGCCCAAAAGTGCGGTTATCCAAAAATACCTTGTGTAGTGTGTTTCACCACTTCTTCTATGGCAATCGTCCGTCTTTGGAAGACGATAAAAATGCGGCACTCATCAGGAAAGCAGCCCAGAAAAGCAGCTTCTCTGGTGACTGTGGTGAAGGTCCTAAACGAGACCTGCACAGTCGACCACATCTCTCACACCTCTAGGTTGTGGGGGGGGGGGGGGATCCAGTTGGTAGCTGCTTCGCTCGCTGTCTTCTAAGTCTCAAATTCTCCAGCCAGAGATCATGTGCCGCTCCCTTATCTCCTTCCTCCATGTCGTCCTATCCCTGGCGTGATTTTCCCAATCATCAGCGTCTATGCAAAATGTCTTCATATCGCGTTTACAGACATCCTTAAAGCGCAATCGCTGACCTCCGTGGGATCTTTTGGCATCGCAAAGCTCAGCATACAAAATATATTTTGGTATTCGGCCGAGCCAGCGCAATCGTTTCTCTTTTAACAGAGCCATCGCCGAAGCCATGCGAGTGCGGACTAACACATTTGCATTAGTGACTTTGTCCTTCAAATGAAAGTCGGTTATCTTTTTCTTTTGGTGGCTGCAAGTTGGCTAGGTTTCTGCCTCTGTTTCAGTGACAAATGTACGAGTGTAATGTATGTACATACATTTATTACATGAAGAAGAGATGATCTGTCTTGTTCCAGTCTAAGATATCACATATATGAAATATTATTATGAATAATAAATTACATTATAATCATCATCCACGGTTTGTGGCATCCATATCCATCATGCGGTGGATATGGATGTATGGATGCTACAAACCGTACGTACATTTAATATATTTAAACAAATATAACATATTGACCCCTTAGGGGCCGAGCCCGCGATCTCATGCACGGCAGCAAAACGCGCAACCACCAGTCAGAACGTTATATAAACACTCTTTAATTCAAATATTTTCACCATAAATAATACGTTTTTGATAGATGGCTGAATACGTCTTTCATCTAAGTGATGTTTTCTTTTTATTTTTTGGTCTCAGCTCCAAGGACAAAACCGTAAATCCACGCAGGGCCCTGTTGTTTTTGATATTAATATTTGGAAGGAAATATAGTTATCGGGTCCATTTAACACGTTCCTTCGATAAATGGTGTGAACGGTCCGACTTTTTTATTACATTACACGTATTGATTGGGTATGAAATGGAATTTATTGTGCTTCGTTTATAGAAGTTGTACTGAGGTATAAAGAAAATAAACACATTTTTGTACGGCCAATTCACGATCAAAATTATATTTTAAATGATTTCTCTATTACCTTTTTTTTATGTATGTAGTATTTTAACTCCTATTGTTCTACTACTCTTCTCTCCCTTATCCGCATCCATTGGTGCATAGCGCAATGCATTGATACACCAAGTACAGTGAATATTGATATTTTTGTTACATGGAGGAAAGATGACCAGTCTTACGCCTCAGCACCAGTCCAAGGTATCACACACGAAATATTTTTATGCAAAAATCTTATTTAAATCAATATTTCATATTGAACCCACGACCTCATGCGTGGTAGCCAATGCACTGCCGCTGCACCGAGAGGCGGACAGCATCATATTATCTTCAGCCCATTAATATCCTCCTTCTCCTTATTTGTATTACATAAATATTGTTATAAATTAATTTACTATTTTTAAATAGCACACTTGGGTAAGTTAGAATCATGGTAAATGAATTATTTGATGATTTTTGCAAAAATGGGGCTATTCAAAGTTATACAAATTAATTGTTATTACAATAATCATTATATTATATATATTTTTTCATGCCCAAGTGTGAAAGTTATTTTACTGAAATAATAAAGGTAAGCATACTATCCTTTTTTAGGCTGCTTTTGACTATTTTTTCGTACCTACTGCATATAATTTGATGAATAAGATTACTATTATATCATTTTTTAAATGCCTGATACGATTCTATTAAAAATATTTCTAATAGCAGTCACACGCACATACACTGTATGGAAAATGCATGAAGAGCAAATGAATGGGGAACGAGTGCGTGACATTATCTGACGTAATACTAATGAATTCATGGGAAACTGCAGATGGATCCAATCCAATCCACGGATTGCTATGTAAATTATTGTGCCCAAGCGACTGCTTTATTATTTAGCAAATCAATTTGTTTTGCTATAGTCATGATACATCACATGTAAAATGTATATTGGAAAATTTATTTTACCACCATCAAGTAATTTATTCCTGGTTAGACGCATGCATACATGAAGTATTGTAAGAAATTGGAAAGCGTTATCAAAAATAGCCAAAAATATGTAAATTATTTATGAAGAAAAACTGAACTCCCCGCCTCAAGGTTTGGAATAAATTTATATTATTAATATTATTATTATGAAGGGGAAATAAATTTGTGAACGAAAAGTGATGCGCGCAGATTCGGACCATTTGCAGAGCAAGAGAGAAAATTTTACATTTGGCATTTAAGCTCGTCCAAAAAAGTGGACCAAGTGCAAAGAACATAAAAAAGACTATATTTAAAAAAAACAATAAAAGATTTGGGCCCGTAAGTATTTTTTTTTTTCCCTGGTAGATTACATAAAAAACCTCCTAGTCTCTTGGGGTAATCCAAAAGCACATTTATTCCTACTAAGCAAATTTAAAATAAAAAGTCTTGAGTTCTGTGAAGTGTTTTTATTTCATACTTTTGACAATGAAAAATAAAAAAATTATTATAATTACTGACGGTGCGGCTATGAAAGTTGTAGTTTTGAATTTTGTCGATTTTATCTGGAATAAAGATTTTTGCGTGCGGAAGATAAATTACAATTAGAGGCGGTGGAAGAATGGTCTGCAGGCTGGCTGGTCCCAGGACAAAGGTATTGAGATCAGAAATTTAGATTCAAGCGTTTATAAAAATTTTGAACACAAGAGAAAAAATACGGGCGGTTTTGGAATGGCGATTTTACACAGATTGCAACAATTTTAAACTACCCACAAATTTGGCAGGTTGTGGCGTAGACAAAAGGAAGAGGAGTGGGCATAAATATGGACAAATTGATAGGTTGGTGTAGAGTAAGGAATTACTGAGGCAACTTGTTCCCAGAATGACCGACCATCATCAAACCCATCAGCCAAACCAAGTACCTTCAAAATAATCATAATTATACTATTTCCATATGCATAGATTTCACGAACCACCTCTTTATTGAATGGTTACCTGTCAGCATCCATGCGTCTTCCCAAACCAAGTACCTACCTTACAAAGAATTCGTATGAAAACACCAGGTATCAAAAGAAGTATATTTTTGGAAATATGTAAAAAATAATTGTAATACACTATTTACATATGTTAAATATGACGATATATGTATATAGAAGTAAAATGCGGGCGTGAAGTGCGCACAATTTAGATTGGCAAATCCCTGTTTTTCCCTTGTATCGAATAAATCATTTAAAACAATGTCACGTTATGTCAAAAAAAGCGTTTTGTAACAAATTTCTCCCCATTTGGACAGTAAAATTTTAACGAAAAATGCATATTCAGACCGTTTTAATTTAGCTTTGTTTATTTAAATTGAAATAGGACGCGCTATCACAAAAATAGGCTTGGCTATTTCAACAGTGTGGGAGCATAAAATAATCCTCTCCGGTAGGTACTTATTGCACCGGGGTGCGCCCAATTGGCTGCAGTACTATCGTAATGTGATCCATAACTGCAATCCAGGATTTTACTCTCGGGAGATAGGAGTTGGTTGATAATTGAAACCGATAATACCCTGGTACCGAGGCCATCTGCAAGCGACGTTATTAATGAACCACAGGTAATGAAGCATTTTGACACAATCGATGTTATATTATCAGTTCAGTCAATTACTTCCGCGGCCTTTTACAATGCCGGTGTTTAGATTCAGTTTTGTTAGCGGCGCAGTTATCCGTTTGCGGGCGAAAAGCCTTTGACGAATTAATTGTGTTTAAATATTTGGGCGCTTTTGTTTGTTCCCGTACCCTGACAAGGTGCACTGTTTGTTATTTCGGATAATGCCCGCTGGCTGACAAAAGGACGCCATTATGAGTAAAGCGGCGATGAATAATATTCGCGAGGATGGCCTTGTGACAATGGCACTGATGATTTATGCTGTTCTTCTAACATTTCAGCCGTGATTCTGGGCACTTCTGGTGTGATTAATATAGAAAAACAAACATACCTGAAAAATTTCAGCACATTGCTTAAAGAATTGTATTTCGGCCTATTATTCTTATTTATAAATAATATAAGAAACAACTCTTATCTAGATTAATACAATAAGATAAAAGATAATGTTTATACGAAAATCATCTGGTGATCTGCAATTATTTTGCAACCAATTTGTTTGTTTTTATCAATGCTATAAATACGTACATACCTTGTACGGATCCATTGTATGTTAGTAATTAAAAAATAATAAAAATTGTAAAAATTAGTCCTCGGCACGGGTTACCCCAGTGAGGACAAAATTTAGTATTTTTAATTTGTACTTTGCATTATGTTTTAAATTTAAAAAAAAATAAAAATAAAAATTAAAAAAAATACCTGCCTTACATTACAAAAAAAAGGTTTGATATTGTGATTTTACAACTCATATTATCCTGATTAGAGTATTATTATGGGCAAAATAGAATTCAATCGCCTTGTGAAGTTTTTTTAAATCAATATTTGATTTGCGCAAGATCTCAAAAAAGGAAGTTCTTTAAACGTCACACAAAAGTTTTTGGTATAAGTTCGAGATATGTCGTGTTTTACAGCGTATCTCAAATTCAAGTGGTGTTCTTGACAGTTCTTAGTAAAAATTTAATTAGGTTTACAAATATCTTAAGACGAACAATGATGTTAACGGATGAAGAAGGAAATATCAAAGAAATGCTAAGAAACTTTTACCAGCAATCAAAGTCCGAAGGTTTTCATGGCCTTCAGAATACAGATAATGTTTTTTGGGCTATTTATATTTTGATATTATGCACACAGAGCTATGTATAATATATTAACAGTAATATTTCAAGAAAATATACATAACATAGCACCAATTAAGTGCACAACACTATGCACAAAGTAAATTTTTAGGAAATGAAATTATTATGCTACCAGCAAAGTGGCACAAGTAAAAAACTTTCATAAATGCCCGTTATATTGTCCGCCTCGTGGTGTAGCGGTAGCGCGTCGTGCTGCCATACATGACGTCGCGGGTTCGATTCCCGATTGGGGTAAATATGAAAATATTTATTTAAATGTGTGTTTTTCACACAAAAATATGTAATTTTTGTGCCGCTAAAGCGTAAAACTAATCATCTTGCCTTCATGTAACAAATTATCAAGATTCGCTGCACTTGTGTTACAATGCACCATGGCACCTATGCACCATTGGGTTCGGATAGGGGAGAGTATTTTAATAACTTTTTAGCTTTTTTCCTTATCATGGATAAGGATACCACCCACATTGGAAGGGCCAATGTTGATGATACATCAATACTTCTGCTGCCACTTTCTTTTATCCGCACTCAATGGTGCATAGGGCACCACATTGGTATCTTCACAGTACAGTGTAAGTTGATCATTTTTATCACACAAAAGCATTATTGTCAGTCTTAGCTTCAGTGCTAGTTCAAGCTATCATAGTATATGAAGTATTTTTATGTAAAAAGCCACACGAACGCGTCAAAAAAACTACAAGCCATCAATTAGCCAACAAATATTATAATATTATTTTTACTCAATATATAGAAATGATTAATTTTCTCTAAATTCTCGACAAAATTTTACTTTACATAGAGTAAGATTGTATGTTACAATACGCCCCAAATATTAAATTCAGCCAACTAAACTTCATCAGTTAAAAGTTTAATATTGCTTACTAACCTTTGAGTCGAGACTGAATTTACCTGATCTTCCAGTTAAGTCAAAAGTCAAAATTATTCCGAAGATTATCACAAGTTGGTCTGAAGGGTAAATTTAATAATAATTTAGTCAAGTTTGGTGCTGATTTCGAAACCAAATGCCTAAAGTGGAAAATCTTAACTTAAATACTTATTTTTACTTTTGTTGTTTTAAGGATGGTTCATTTTATTTTTATACGAGTTTCATCTACGAATCGTTACAAATTTTCAAACTACTCTTATTTAAATACCTTTATTTTATCAACCCTTATGTATGGTAGTGAAGCGTGGTGTTGGAAGGAGAAGGACGAAAGTAGATTGAATGCAGTTGAAATGCGATCTCTCAGGTGAATGTGTGTAAGACTATGTATGAAAGGTATACAAATATCGAAATTAGAGCAGAGTGCAAGGCTGAGATAAGCATTACCGACAAAATTAAGAAAGGTCTTTTACGATGGTTCGGTCATGTAAAGCGAATGGATGATGAAAGAACGGCCAAAAAAATATATGATGCGACTGTGCCTGGATGCAGAAATCAAAGAAGGCCGAAAAAGACATGGCATGATCAAGTAAAACAAGTGCTTAAAAGTGGGCATGTAAGAAGTCGGAATAATCGACGTGCGTGCATGAGAAGATGTATGAATGTGGAGGAAGCAAGAGAAGTGTGCCAGGACAGAGTGTTGTGGCGTTCTATCCTATCTGCCTACCCCTTCGGAGAAATGGCGTGATGGTTAGTTAGTTAGTTAGTTATTTTTCCAATATCAATATTTCATAGAATAAATAAACATTTATGGTATAACATTTCTTCATGACTTAAAAAAAAAGTAAGACTCAAGTTAAGACAAAGATAAGTTATTAAATAAATTAGACACGAGAGAATTAAATAATATGACGTTAAATAACTGAAGCGCAAGACCGATCATCTTGCTTTCCTGTAACAAATTATCAAGATTCACTGCACTTGGTGTACCAATGCAGTGCCCCGTGCACCATTGTGTGCGGATAAGGGAGAGAAGTAGGAGTAGTAATAAAAAATGTTGCAATGCAAACTGTTTCTAAAAAAGATAAAGAATATACAACATTTTGGGCGTGTTCAAATACTTGTACACAAATCTGGATTTCATTCTACCTAATCTCTGTGTAGGGATATGAAATAAAATATAAACCTACTCCGTCTTGGGATAAAATCCAGATTTGTGTACAAGTATTTGAACACGCCCAAAATGTTGTATAAAATCCCCGGTCTAAATATAAGTAAAATAAATTGCAGAGTCATCTGCAAGCGATTACTAGTACTTTAATTTAACTCGTTCAGTCTTAATTACAAAAATAAAGTAATTTGCTAATAAATACTTAACTTCAATATCAATGCATACATGGAGCTTTCAACTCGCTGGTGGATGATTCTCGATTCGTAACAATCAAAAATGTTACCTGGTGTGGATATTCGCTAATAATCGAAATGGGGAATGTTATAGTGCATAAAGTGGACACTTAACCCAGCCAACGACAGGTCATAAGCCCTGTAAACGCTCGAATATCCATATTCCTGAATTTGAAAAAAATTCAACCTCATCTCTGTAGGGATATAAAATGAAATATAAATAATATACGTAATTAACTTCGAAACAACAATTCACTAAAAGGGGCGTTTCCATGCAAATTCTTTAAAAATATACTCTTCCTAGGGTTTCATTTCATAACACCACTTATTATCAAGTTCCACCGGCAATACACGAAACGTGTGACGTAGATGTCTAGTGATGACGTAGATGCCTATTGATGATGTAGTGAGTAGCGTAGTGGGTAACTAGACAATAGACACCGTATAGAATGTCACTTCTCTGAAAGTCTTGTTCGAAGGTAATTTGTCTTCAGATTGGTAGAAGATGATAAAATTAATCTTTCTATGAGTCTAAATAAATCGACTATAACAATTGACAATGCAAAAAACTTTTGGTTGTCTGTAAAGTCGGTTTACGGACGATAATTTTACGTGATAACGTCTTAAGAAAACATTGATGAAAAATAGTATACTTTTATGAATTGAATTGAATTATAATTACTGAATTATCATTGTTTTGTATAATACAAAGCAGGAGTTATTTGAAAATAAAAATTTTATCCATAAATTATCATTTTTTTGTTTTTTTCTTCTTGTGTGCTGCTGCTACTCGTACGCATCGGCCGATGGAGTAGAAGAGAAATAGATGCGTCACAAACCGAACGCTTGGCCGATCGTGCCTCTCTATCGCTTGTTCCGCGCTCTCGCTTGCTCACTCGGCTAAGGCGGAACGCGACAATGAGTCATGCTTTTTCGTGTGTGCAGCCGGCGTTCATCTATTTATTAGACGTTATCACGTGAAAAATCAACGAAATAAACCTAGGTTTTTCTTTCTATGTTTATCCAATATTGCACTAAAAAGTATACATCGAGTGAAATGATAAATCAAATGCACTCTATGCACTAACGAAGTGTGAATCGGGGGAAATATAAAGTATGAATAATCCTAAAGTAATTACGAGCAAGGAAGAGTCTAGCACCTAATATCCACCTTGCGCTAAAGTTCATCCAGCGGAATACATTAATTACCGAAAACCAGCACTAAGCACAAAAGATACAAATCGCATTAGCGCTCTCGTGCACAATGGCGGGAAAGCTGAAAATAATATCTGACGACATTTTTATGACCGCCATGTGCAATAACAATAATGTCCGAGGAACAATTCCTTTATCTGGGAGCGCCATCGCAGGCCGGCTGTCCCAAGTATAAACAAAATACCCACATTTTCACATCATGTTTTTTATTAAAAAAAAACAGTATTAAGTTCACAATTGACATCAACAGAGACGAGAAATTTTGAAGAAAATAAGGATATCTAGGCGTTACAGGGCGTATTACTTGTCGTTAGCTAGATTTAGTGACCACTTGAAAAATTAGAACATTTTAGTATTTGGACACAGTCAAAATGTTGTTTGCTTCTAGGTGTATTTGAAAGTGATTTTCACATAAAAATGCTTTATATCTTCGCCAGTCACTGGCACTGGAGCGCAAAAGTGATATTCTTGATCATTGAATAAAAACTTTTTTTAAATCAAAATATTTGCAAATATAAATCGAAGCTACCAAATGAGAGGAGTTTTCATTTTTTTCTTTTCCTGATAATATGCTTGTCTTCTAATAATTCTGAATTTTTTGTCTCTAATATAAATATGTATTTGTTGGGTTACAGTATTGATATCTCGGACAGCCTAGTCTCTCCTCTACACTTTGCTTCCTTCCAGCATCCCGCTCTTCCCCCTTGGAGAAATAGAATTGCGGGAGGAAATGATTATCTCGTTACAACCTTCACAATGAGAGGGTTCCGGGGCAGGTTTTTCACCAATGCGAGCCTTTGATGGCTCGTTATTTAATTTGAATGTTAAATAATCAGAATTGCGTACGGAATAATGAATTGCCACTAAGTTGGTTGGAGTAACATCAAATTCACAGTAAAAGAGTTCCTTGAATAATAGATGTTAGTGATAAATACAATAAGATTTAAAATAATAACAATCTACTTTGTACTACTTTTTCCCCCTAACCGCACCTGTGGGCTATTATCAATATATGGACATGGACAGGTCGGTTTGAGGCCACACTCAATCGTTAGAACAATTTATTGAAGTGTATCTTGATTATTGTGTACAATCAGACCAGAAAATCAGTCTTACGTTTCAGTCCCAGTCCAAGGTATCAGATAAAATGATGAAGTATTTTTTATGAGAATCACCTTCAAACAAATATTTCCCTTATTATGACGCTTTCGGGAATCAAACCCCTGGCCCCATGCATATTTGAACTTCTAATATTTATATTTGTCATAAAGTTTGTGCCAAATTTAAAATACTTTAATGGATATAAGAATTATTAAGAAGATTGTGTGTTAGTAGAATTATGGAATTTATTTATTTCTATCCAGTTTAATCTGATTCAAAAACCGCCCTTAGTCGTATTGAAAGGCTGGCTAGAACATGAGTGTAAAGAGTAGTGGTTGTGGTCTATGGCGTCTACGCCAGTAGTACGAAGGTGCTACGTTCTATGTTATACCCTACTGTCTACGGTTTAAAGTCGGCAAAGGGCGAAAGGGAAGCGCCGTCTACGCCAAAGTAAAACTTTTAAGTAAAGAAACTTGTTATTCTTCACGACTATCGTGTCAGTGTTGAAAGCTGCGAAATTCGCATTGTTCCATGGAATGGGAGAGTGAGAATAAAATTGCAATTTTTAAGTCTTAAAATGTTGCATTTACTATATGCAAACTGACGCTAGTGCTGAGCATTTCAAATTGCCTAAAAATGTATAGCTTCGATTACACAGTGAATAGCATACTCCACCACGTGACTCACGGCCGCTTCCCCATACAAATGTATTTCTCGATTTTCTCCCTGGAATTTAACATTAGAGCAATGATTTTTTCACGCATTTTAGATATCGACCAGATGCGTGTTTGTATCGTCTTCTCCTTTAACAAATTCAATATTTAAAGAAAATTATAAAAGGTTACAATATAATACGTATGTTGAAACAAGAACCTACAAAGGAAATTTTGAATTAATTTTATGAATGGTGGTAAATTTTACTGAGAAAGGGTAAAAATACGACAAGTTCATGGTTGTGCTGTTTTCCGAGAAGAAGAAAAGATTTTTTATGATTGATATACCACTTTCTTATCTATATTTTAGTGACTTTTCTACTCGTTCTCTTCGCCGCATATTCAGAACGGTATCAAAAAAGGATCAGACTTTTATTATTCCATTCAAATAGTTGTCACTGACTAGAGAACTGCCACCTAATCCTATTCCAGCTACCATCTATATCGCACCATGAACACTTAATAGCACAAACTCAAAAACGTCCATTTCTGAGTAATCTCAAATTTGTGATTTGAAGCTGGATTTGAATTTTTTTTTTTATCTCGACCTAGGAAAGAGATAGAAACATGTTTCTTAGACAAAAACGTGGCGGACTGTAACGTGTTATTCTCAGTTCATTTTAGACTAATTAGGACTTAATGCAGTTGATAACTTCAACTTTATTGCTCATTTATTGCTTCTTTTTATTGCTCATAGCTCATACTCGTTTTTGCGTAGGGGGATAACAGATTTTCAAAAATATAATCAATACCTCTGTTGGCTAATGTAACTCGACTGTATGTATTTAAAAGAGCTTTGCATTCCAGATGAACTAGCTGAAAGACGTCTCACACTTCGATCAGCTACATCTACAGCTACAGACAAGGCATTAATATCAATCCGCATTAAGCGCACAAAATTTGGGGAGCGCGCTTTTGCGATTGCTGGTCTTATGGCTTGGAATGCTCTCCAACCAGAAGTGCGCATCTGTGAGAGTGAAATGAAGTTTCGAAAGAAACTTGAGACTCATTTGTTCTCTAAATCCTTTGGTTAATTTTGATGGTGAGTTTTGAGAACAGGTGTCTTAGAAGAATTTTAGGTGTGCGGTGGTTTGACTTTGTAAGGAACACAGAGGTGAGGCAACGGACACAGCAACCCTTGGTATCTACTGTTATCCGGCGAATACTACGTATGCCTCCCGAGAGCCTTAACCATTCTTGCCTATTTTACAAGGTATCAGGTTCTCGGCGTCCTGGTCGTTCACAGTTGACAATTCGTCGGCAGTTTGCGTCAGAGCTGCGGGACGTGGACTTGACTTGGGAGGACGCACGGGAGCTAGCGGCCGATCGCTTGGCCTGGAGGCAGTTTGTGGATTCCATATGCTCCACATAGGGAGCGGATATGGTATGATGTGATAAATTTTGATAGTTTTATTTTCTATTCACAGAGTGAGTTTCATTCACTTAAAATTTCCAGAGCCGTTAAATTCAATATGTATATCTATACGAAAACGGTACTTAATAAATTTTACATAATAATTATAATACCGAAGCATTTAAATATTCGCTTTCATCGATAATGCACATCCCTAATACTTGTATGCAAAATATTTCAAGGCAATGTACATAATACGAGTCCCCTAACAGCCGAATACTGGTCACAGTAACCCTTCATCTCCATGCGTAGCGGACTCGGGAGGGAATAGCCGTGCAAAAGGGCATCATTAAGTTCAGCTGCTGGCCGCATTAAGCTGTCCTCCACTCTACCCCTGAACCACTGGCGCTGGACGGGCTTGGGGAATAAGAATTACATTAATATGTTCCCACTTTCCACCTATTCGAGGAGGTAGTATCGTAACAAGGTTTGAAAGGCGAACGATAGGGAGATACATAATATATGGTCAAAAAATTATTGTAAGTTAGAAATTTAAGATACTTTATTATTAAATTGAATCTAGTTTTTATTATTAGCCAATGGGTCAATTACGTGATTTTATGAATAAAGTGCAGGATATCGAACCAATGACCAATGTAAAAAATTTTCAGTTCTGAATTCTGCAATTGTTTCATAAGAGCCTAAATAAGCATATTTTTATCAGCCGCTTTCCAAAAATTATTGAAAAAATTAATATTGATAAATCTACTTTAAATTGACAAGAAATAAATGCGTTTATTTATTTACTCACTAACAATTATTTTTAGAACATTTCCATTAGTTAACTTCCGATGTCTATAATTATATATATAATTATTTTGTGTTTAACATTTTGGATCGTGTTCAAATACTTGCAGTACCTACATAAAGTGGCCACTTAACCCAGCCAATGACAGGTCATAAGCCCTGTAAACGCTCGAATATCCCATATTCTGAATTTGAAATAATTCTACCTCATCTCTGTAAGACACCACAAAAAAACAAACTCTACAACAAACAAAAAAAAATTGTGTCTGAAATTAGCCCTCTTTTTGTCTATTCCAACCTTTCTATTTTTTTTTGTAGATTATATAGGTACTTAACTTAACTTTATGAGAAAAGATGATCAGTTTTACGCTTCAGAGACAGATTATTTTTTCAATCGAGAATAATAATTTAGGAGGTATTTATTACATATCCGCAAAACAACCGTATTTTATTTATGAATGTTTATATTTTGTCGTAATAAATATGCAAATTCTGCCCTGGTTCGTGCCCTGTGCGTGTGTTCGGGTCTAGTTATGTTTGTTACTAGTTTGGGCGGTATGCCAAATCGCACCTCGGCTGTATTGCAAGGGATAATGAGAACAGCGCGTGTTAAATGTATGGGAAACACAATATTACGGAATTATATATTGCATCTCCGGGAAAAGGATCCGGCCTTGTACGCATTTCACGAGGTCAGAAAGTCATAGAATTATTTTATAAATTTCTCGATTGGATCTATAATGTTTTTGTCTTCAGTATTATCGGAATCACAGAACAAGAGTTGAGTACGTATATTTTTTTTGAAAAACTGCTTAAATAAAGTGTTTAGTAAAATTATCAGCATAATTATTATCTACCTAAATAAATTTATTTTATTTATTTATTTAATTAGTGTGTACACATTAAGGTTACATATTTATGGTCCTGGACTGCCAAATAAGCTAAGAGCTGGGTATTGGCAGTCCTAAATTGTTATAAATATTAAAATATTACATACCACTCCGATATTGGAATTATTATGAATATTAAAACACTACATACTAATAAACTACTGAAATTATTATAAATTATTAAAACATAACAAACTGAATATGAATATGAAAAATAAATATTAAAACACTACATACTAATGGTAATGAAATATTGAAATTATTATAATTATTAAAACATTACAAACTAAGAAAATATAAAAAGTATTATAGCATTAATACATTAAATACTAGAAAATATTGAAATTGTTATAAATATTAAAACATTACAAACTATGTGTGAAAATATTGAAATTATTATAAATAAAAATAAAAATAAAGTACACAGTTTTTTTATACAACATCGGCTAAAAACTTTTTCCAAACGAACGATCTGTCGTGTCTCACCTTTGCTAGTTTCAAAATAAATCATTTAAACTGGCTATCGCGTGATTTGAAATAACCATTAGTCCTTGCGGAACAAAGTTTCAGAATAAATGTCCAGAATCTTTAAAGTATTCCTGTGTTCTAGACTGAGAAAGGTGCGCACTTAATCTAAACTAGTGGGAGTGATCTTAATATCCTTGTATGTGAAAAAGCGCTTTATTTCTTCCACTCCACTCGTCCTGTGTCCCGGTCTCGACTATTCTCTTCCATTCCACACAATTTTCCTTCGACAATAGTCCATCCTACAGTGTTCCTGGGGCCCTATGCTGCACTCACTCGCTACTGAAGTCGTATGTTGTACCTCGGAAATGGCGAATGGTTTCGTACAATATATACCAACTTAATTCCTTACTCTTAATCACGACTTAATGCATTAGAAATCACTTGACATCATGAAAAAGGCTTTTAAATCTTTAAAAAAAAAATCGGTTTTGAGATATACAATGCATTAACTTTATTTTGACCAACAAACAGGACTCGAACATGGAACATCGCTCCGTGTCGGGAGTCTATAGCATATTTGCCATTATGCTACAGAGGTGTAACGGAATACACATATATAGAACAACTATAAATGTTATTTTTATACCAAAATTTTGTCAAGTAAGTGTTAAAGGATTGTGAAAATAAATATGAATCAAGAAATTAATGTTATGTGATTTTTAGTAATGAAGGCTGAAAACACACTTTAAAACGTGATACAATATACTTAATAAATCTTTGAGTTCGAAGGTTTTCACGGCCTTCAGAACACAGATTATGTTTTTCTGGGTTATTATGCCGTTTGAACACGGCATAATAGCCCAGAAAAACTTAATTTATAAAAATTTGACAATAGTGTACAAGAACTTATTGATCTTTACCCATGCAAATAAATCGCTTGCGATTTTTTACGCGAAAGACTCGGGAATAAGGTACCTGGGCATGGAATGAACGAGTAATTTATCAAGTGCCTCACGACAAACTTACTAACACAGAAAAGTAGAAAAAAGCGTGTGCAATTCGCCATTACTGGTTTCACTATTTGTTTTAAAGTTTTCCCCGCATGCGGAAAGTTGAAACGAAATAAAAATATAATAAAACAAATGGTTTGCTATTCAAGTTGTTTGCGAGAAAAGTCAACAATTTTCTGAAAGTACTAGAGCTATGAGTGACTTTTGTAGGTAGAATAGAAATGTACGCTAACTAAAAGAAGATAAATTAATGTTGCAAAAGTTTTCACTCTATGTTGAAATTAAAAGCGGGAATGTAAATAAAAAAGTAACAGAAAAATGTTTTACCTAGACGCTTGTTGTATGTTTATTTCTTTCAAATGTAAATCAATACGTATAATCGTAAGGGTATTAGATCGAAACAAACAAGTAATAATTTTACCTTATTTGTTTCTCCATACCTAATTATGCACAGCATTAGTGCAGTTTATTTTTTTTTTTTTGTTATTTCTGGCATATATACATTATTTGTGTACAATAATAAAGAACTCCTCAGTTTAAATTTAAATATAACAAGACTTGTTCTGTTTAAGTGCCAGTTTACATTTTTACAGACTGTAAATATAAGGGTGAAAATTTAATTTGATACCTTTGGAATTTGATCCGGGACTTCGTGCATGGTAGCTTAAATTGATAACAAAATCACAACAAAACCAAACTTTTTTTACATCGGTATAAACTACATTACCTTTAAGTAATAAAATAATCGAGAATTCTATCCATCCACCATGGGGTGCGGAGAAGTAGTAGTAGAATAAACCAAGGTGGTGATAAATTTATGTAATTATCTGATTTCGTAAATTTACCATCCTTTTATTACTTTCAAGCTATAAAAGTTACAAACTAACAAGACAAATAATCCATTAATGTTATCACTGTCTTCGAAGACAAATCATATTAAGTTCAACCTTCAGGTACCCTGACGTAACCCTCTGTTCCCTTAAACCCACCCTCAATAGCGCAGGCAGCTTGCAACTTTAAAAGAAACTGTAACAACTAACGCTCACAAAAGTTTCCTTTGACGTATCCAGACTTAGCGAGGACGAAGCAGGAGAGAGAAGGATGTATTCACATACGAGGAAGCTATGCACTTTGAAATACGTACAGAAAATAACAAGACAGCTTCAAAAGCACCGAGCAAAGTTTAACTTGAAATTATCTCATTATTTTACACATGGCTCAAATCATATTCAGGTTATGCTTTAACCCACAGTTCATAATGTTGACTCAATGTTTTGAATAACGATTTTCAGAATCCCAAGTTTTTTTTAACCAAGCCATTTTATTTAAGTTAGTATATGGAAATATAAGCTTAGAAAATTCAAGCAGGTAGTTAAAACTACTACTACTACTATTTTCACTTATCTGTACTCAATGGTGTATAAGAGGTATTGGGTTCGAGCTCCGATGGGAACGAAACAAAATAATCAGGATTCAGTTTTTTATATAAATTGGCTACCAAAGATACTGATTTCAGAACACACTTTTTGTCTTGTATAATCGTGTCCCAGGTAGAGATCTTCAATACATCTTAATCTCATATTATTATATATTGTAATGAATGTGTTGGTTTTGTATATAAATTATTAATAAAATAAAATAAAATACAGATCTGAACGAGGTCAATATCGACCTAGTGTCGACGAGATTCCCTTGAAAATCATGGCTACCCTGTAGATAAATAAACCAGTTTTTACAATTTTCTCTTCAGAAGCAATTGTATAATTTTTTATTTTATTTTTAAATATATTACATATTTCCTTTTTTTTTTGGCACCTTAAATATCTTATTCTGTTTATTTTTTTCTGTGGGTACTTTGTTGTTCATCTTGTTACCTTTCAATATTATTTTTTTATCTATGTGCAATTATACCTTTCTACGTTATTTATATACTGGTTACTTTTTTAACTAACTTTGTAGAACTACTGTGTATAATTTATGTGTATATGTAAAAGCCTTATGGGCGTTAATAATAATAAATAAATAAATATTGGTAATCTTTGCCCAATGAGATTTTTGGTGTAAAATATTAATAATTCAATAAATCTCAGGTTTACATTCGCTCGATACAGTTGCCAGCGAAACCACGCATGTAGATTTTTCATGTCTCGAAATAATATATTGGGTCAACAAGGGAGCAAACAAATGACATCCTTTGATACCCACATCACAGAGCTAATAGGTAAACACATCGGTCTACGAAGATAAATATTGTCGGCGGTTGGAACCGAAATTTCCCACGATTAGTGGGGGCAAACATTCCCTGACTCATATGCAGATTGATGGTGGAGTGTTCAAATATCTAATAATTATAAACAAACAATTTTCGTATTTGCCTCTCAATATCTGACTTGAAGTTGGCATTAATTCCTATCACTTAATTAGTTTACTCAAAATAAATGTTATTTGTTTCCTAAAATATAAACATTTTTAGTTAAATAATTAAATAAAACACTACGTTTTAAGGGACCTGTTATAAAACGACTAACTCCTTGTATGTCCGTCTCTTTGTATAATGGTAAAGCGTTGGGCTGCCATGCATGAGGTCGCGGGTTCGATTCCCGATCGGGGTCAAAATGAAATATTTATTAGATTGTGATTTCCACATAAAAATATTTCATTTTATGTGGTACTGTGGACGGACGCTGAAGCTTAAGACTGATCACATTACGCAGAGAACATCACAGTCTAAGCTTAAATCGAGAGGCCCACAGTTTACCACCGCGCTGTGCAAGCGGGTTTCCTGCAAGGCATCGGACATCTTGCCTTCATGTAAAAAATGGATGGTGTTGTGCAATAATCAATTAAACGCCTAATAACACTTTGGTTTCAAACGCATACAAAATATTAACGTGTAAGAAAAGCAGTTAAAATTTATTTTAGAACCTTCTAACTTAAATATTTTTCACTTAAAATGCATGTTTGTGAAGGTTAAAACTTGAAAATAGAAGAAATTCGAAATGGCACATAACTGGTTATTATACCATCGAAATAATCAAGATGCACTTGGAGTACCAATGCAGTGCCCTATGCACCATTGGGTGCATATAAAAAAGAATAGCAGTAGTAGTTTACTTAATAATATTTTGTTGATTGATTCGGCATTCACTTTGTAACACTTCATAATGAATAATGATTAAATAAAACACTGTTATGTGTTACTATTGGTTTATTCTATAAAAAAATAGAATTTACCTACACTACCTGGTTTCGGGAGTAACGTTCTCCCATCGACTGGTGAAAAGACACTAAATTAGAATACAGATGTTATACAGAAAAATACAGAAAAAATTAAATTGCAATACTTAAGAATCTAAACACAGGGGTAACATAAATATTGATACATAGAAGTGATAGAAAAAATCGAAAAAAACACATCTTGGGACAGTGGTGATGGTAGAATACTAAGAAGTTGTACAAAAAAATTGATAATTAATTGCTTGCTAAGTGGTGGCAGTTGATGTACTGGGGTCTTGAGGGGAGGTATGGGTAGGGGGGTCTTGAGAGGGGTAGGGGTCTAGGGAAGTAATTTGAGAATTGCGTTTTAAAGGGAACATAGTTAGAAGTGGAAATGATAAATGAAATGTTTGATTATTAATTAAATTATTATTAGAATTCAGATTTTTGTGTATTTCCATGACTTCAAGGTAATTCATATTTGCTCCTTTATGGTTTACTTGTTGTAGAAGTTTTAGTTGTGTGATTACTGAAAGAGCAGTTTATTTTCCATAATATGATTGGCAAATTCTGAGAAATTAGAGTTAGTAACTCTAATTAACTCTAACTAACTCTAATTTCTCAGAATTTGCCAATCATATTATGGAAAATAACTGCTCTTTCAGTAATCACAAACTAAAACTTCTACACCAAGTAAACCATAAAGGAGCAAATATGAATTACCTTGAAGTCATGGAAATACACAAAAATCTGAATTCTAATAATAATTTTAATTAATAATCAAACATTTCATTTATCATCTCCACTTCTAACTATGTTCCCTTTAAAACGCAATTCTCAAATTACTTCCCTAGACCCCTACCCCTCTCAAGACCCCCCTACCCATACCTCCCCTCAAGACCCCAGTACATCAACTGCCACCACTTAGCAAGCAATTAATTATCAATTTTTTTGTACAACTTCTTAGTATTCTACCATCACCACTGTCCCAAGATGTGTGTTTTTCGATTTTTTCTATCACTTCTATGTATCAATATTTATGTTACCCCTGTGTTTAGATTCTTAAGTATTGCAATTTAATTTTTTCTGTATTTTTCTGTATAACATCTGTATTCTAATTTAGTGTCTTTTCACCAGTCGATGGGGAGAACGTTACTCCCGAAACCAGGTAGTGTAGGTAAATTCTATTTTTATAGAATAAACCAATAGTAACACATAACAGTGTTTTATTTAATCATTATTACTTAATAATATTTTGAAGATACGTTAAATGTTAATATTTTGAAGATACGTTATCCGTTTTTTTTGTTATCAAAAACCAAAGCGTTTTTAACCCTAGAAAGCTGTTCAAAAGTTACATTAAAAACTAAACTATCGTAAAATTTACGATAATAAATATTTCATATTTAAATACTTATAAATACTTCAGATTATAACTTGGGTAAGGTTGTGCATAAAAACCCAAGCATTAAATTATCATTTCCTTGTATTATTCTTCCATTACCGTAAATGTAAATACATTTGGGAGGTACATACATAAGTTGCTACATTGTGGGATGTGGGTATAAACATACCAAATACACAATGGCGTATCAAAGGTCATATGAGGGTCAGTATTCACTACTCATCATTCAAAATAAATATTTAATTGATTATTGTACTTTTGAAAAATTACAGCAAGAATTTAATTATGTATTATCTAAAAAGCTTTAGATTACCTAACTAACTAACCATTAGGTATAACCCCTAGCTATATCCCCTGGTAGGAAGAGAGGGTAGAATGCTGTACCACTCTGTCCTGGCACATTTCCTTCGTTTCCTCCACATGTATGCATCTTCTTATTATTCCAACTTTTTCCATATCCATTTTCAAATTCTTGTTGTACTTGATCATGCCATGTCGTTTTTGACCTTCCTAGACTTCTACATCAAGATACACTGGCATCATTAAATATTTTGTTTATTATATTTTGAAAATTAAAGCATTATTATTGCCTTTTTTTACATTTCTCTACTAAACTTGCTCCGACCACCTGGCCACTGGCTGATGAGAATTTACGTACTTTTTTCAAAGTTTTTAGTGTAGGTACAAACAAAGAGGTCTCGAATTTGCACTAAAAATTCTTTTAGAATCATGTTAGTTTTATGGTTTAAAATGTCTTGAAACAATCGTTTGTTCACGAGAAAATGAACAGTAAATTATTTATGTAAATTACACAAAACAGTAATTAAAACAAGTGATTTCATTCTGAGAATATGATAAGATGTGATTTTTGTAGATACTTTTTCAAAATACAAAGCTGAATTCTACCAGCTTATCAAAGGTGGCACCGTATTTTCCCAAAACACTAATATTTCCTTTGAGGAGGGGTAGTGTGAAGCTGCCCCTTAGTACCAACTGTACTCCGGCCCCGGCCCGTATTTGCGGACCAACTTAAACAAGGGGTCACCATCCCTAATGAGCACTCACTTTATAATTGCGGCTCCGTTTTAATTCCTCGATTTCAGCAAGGCAGAATTAAATATAATGCCACCATTACAAATGTGTACGGGCCCTCGCTCTAATTCCTCAAATGTGTACTGAAAACCTTAAGGGAGTATTTGTGTCGATTAAATTTGGATAATCCCTTATCATGGGAGAAGTTTGTTTACTGCCATTTTATATTTGAGCTCGTAAAGTTATTTAAAACCGTATGAGGTAATATAAAACTAATTTACTGCCTCGCTGTAAAACTCGTAACAGCTTCCTGAAATGATGAAGTGAGGATATACATATATACAATGCACATTACTACATCAAACTTTAAGGGCGCATAAAGAACATAATGACCAAACTTGACACATTTCTTCTCTGCTCACAGCAAATGAGAACATAGGCACCTAAACTGCTTAACATTAACTAAGCCTAAACTATACTGCTTTGTTACTACCAAACATTCATTAGATGAAACATATCTTTTATTTGTATATGAATTTTATATGAATTTCACAAAATTTGTTTTTATTAATTCACTTTAAAATTTATTGTTTTTTTGACAATTTCAAATCGCGTTTTTGTGTTTTTTAGAAAACAACAAAAAGGCAATATAGTACATATAAGTCTATGCAAAGCATTCTTTTAAATT
>JAGVSP010006285.1:0-11499 GCA_022494985.1 Micrasema minimum
TCGAATGAAAAAATTTTGAACGATGCATTCGAAATTACTGGAATACCCCAAAAAAAAAATCGCCTTTTATCGAATGAACATAACCAGCTTGACCGTCCCGCATCAAAACTCGGAGTGTAATGAGCTATAGCTATCGCCCGATTAAACGATCGGCAAGCGTGCGCGCGTGGAAGAGCGCCATACTGATTAAGCTATCGGCCGATAGTTTATCGATATAGGATAGTTTAAAGGCAATCGCAAAGCCTATTAAACTTAGCAATCGGCCTACTCATCTACTACGGCATCTATATACTGATTAAAAGCCCGACTATACTATCGTCCGATAGAAAGTCTCTAGTCTGCGGGGGCTCTAACTATATCCCTTGCATATATGTTTTTATCAACTTACTGCTACATACTTTCCGCTAACTCCTTCCATCTCTACAGCTAGCACTGGTATGTATGTAGTAGTTCTATATTTACCGCGTATCCCGGGTCACCGTTTCGTTGATCCCCCAGTATTGAAGGATGGATTGATGCCACAATATATTGCCAACTGAAGAATTAAGTTCAATCAACAACACTCGACACTAACAATAATGTATGGACTCCAACTTGGAACTGGTATTCATTTTATTTCATAGATATACAATCCCTTTTTCATTTTATTTTTTAAATTTCCTTGTTAAGTTAGGAGGCCCAATAAGTTTTTTTTTAAAAAAACATCTCGACAAAAATAACTTGATTTATTAAAATTCAACAGTCCAGGATGCCTAATTATTAAAAAAGATTACATTATTAATCACCAATTTTTCTCTTGGAAAATATTACGGAACGTATAAATTCATGTTTTTAGTCTGTTGTCTCTGCCATTACGCAATGACAATATCGTGGGTATACACGGAAAACAGGTTAACTACGTTTTTGGCATATTTAAAGTTATGAACACCATTAACTTCAAAATTTTTATCTATCTATCTATCTACAGGTATAATCGGTTTAATGATATTACCACTATTAACGGAGTTTCAAAGATTGTAGAGCGAGTAAAAACTTAATATGGCATTTCTTCTCAAATGTTTACAACGAAAATCACTTAAATGGTTTGAAGTGATTATTTTTGAATTGAAGTTTATGTTTTAAGTAATGAATATACAAGGAAAAACGATTAAGTGTCTTTGTCTGCTTTTTGTTACTAAAACAATATCACATCTAAAGTTTTTATTACATGTAAAAACAACTATATGAGTTTACCTAGTTTTCATTGCAATAAAAATATCTGCAACTAATCAGGTAAATGCGGATTTTTTTTTTTCTTACTTAATTATTTTTTCTTTTTTTCTCAAAATTCTGTTGCTTTTTATTTCATATAAATTCTGTAATGTATAAAAATATGCTTCATGAATAATAAATAATAAATATAAAAAAAAAACAAAACTTGATTAACGAACAGCCAAACTTTAAAATTCAATTTACGCAAAAACTGGCTTTTTGCAGTTAACCGATTTTCCTTGTATACCAACGATATCAAACATGTATATATAATATTTTTACATGTCAATGAAACAAAAAGTTATAAAAAAAGTGTAAAAAAATATGCATTTATTACAAAACGAAGTTTTAGTTGAATATTACTTAAGTTAACTTGTGTCTACCCCAAGACTTTCTTTAAGTAAATTCGATTTTTAAAATAAAATACAAATGATTTCGTAAAAAAGTGCTTATATTTAAACGTTTTGACTCTAATCGTTTGGAAGAAGCTGAGAACAGAATAAATCACGTCGTATCAAGACATTATCTCGTGATATTATCTAAGGATCGGATCGGATTGAGCGAAAGTGGATTGTACGAGTAAGCTCCCGTTCCGTGGATACAGAAATGATTGCTCACGAGTTGGTAGTTAGCTCTCCTGAGAATGCACAAATCAAGGCAATCGATTTACCACTAACGTCTCAATTGCCTGGGAAGTTCGTTCAATTACTCTAAAGTTTAGTTCGTGGATTGATCAGAGGTTCTCACCAATGCAGAATTGTGCTGTTTAATCTTTGCGTTAACATTTACATAATGTATAGGTACCTAGATAATTGAGAGTTTTGGATAGTCGATATGGTGTAGGAAGATAATATTCACCTTCATGTGTTGGTGTTAAGTTAATAAGGTTCTTCCAGATAACATAAATATCCTTGAAAACGCTATAAATATTTCAAGTATATTTTACAATTCCAACGATATAAAACACAATGATCAAAAATGTTGTTTTCATTTATAAATTTTATGTTTTAAAAACACGAAATTACAAGTGACTTTTAACGCCCGTTATTGGCTAATGACGTCATACCCGTCTACCGTGGAAGGCGTGAAATTCATTCCGTAGTGAGCGCCTCATATTGCTGTGATGTCACACCGCATGATTTTGCGAGCGATTTGAAAAAGCGCTATTTCAAACCGCGCTAAAAAAATTCATATGACATCGTAAAATCTTTAAAAAAAATTCCCTTGATATTGTAATTTTTCAATCACTTTTTTGAAATAAAAAAATAAAAAATCGGAAAGAACCCAATTCTCATTACTTTTTCTTTAAACACTATACCTAATGCGTTGCATTTATAAACCAACTGTAACGATTTCTAGTTTATATGAATTCGTTTATATTTAAGATTATTACAGTATTAAATCTTAATAAGTCATGTATATTATGTCATTACCATAATATGATTAAATAAACAACAATGTCATGATCGAGCCATGAACTTTGTACCACGGTACAAAGTATATTATATAGTGGGGCTTACAAGTCTGTAGATGTGATATAAAAACATAAATTTATCAATATATTTTCTTATTAAAATTTAAATGCATTACTTTGAATAGTTGAACGTACCATGTTATTAATTTTTCACACCCTCTCCTTTGGATGAAATGGAAGTTTATTTATGGGATAATCTCATCGGTTTTGACAACGTAATTGACCGTAAATCTTCCAAAATTATGGTGCTTGGTTATTAAAAAATTATTAATCCATTACAACAGTTATGTACCTGAAATCTAGTCTTAACTAGGGTAAAGGCTAGAAGCTGGCTGAAAAGAATTTGAGGACCTAACCATCAGATCAGACCATTTGTAATTTTTTTTAACCCAATTTCCTTTTCTTACAAAACAAATGATTGTAATTGTAATTCACATATACGTAATTAGTCCAAAGCTCGTGGCAGGTTAAGCACCTTCAGTGTTTGCCTACATTTTCCTTATAAATAGGTATAGATACAGGTGATGCAAGTGTCCGCGAGACGAGAGAGAAGAACTGTGGACACAGCAGTCCCGACAGCAAACACGACCAACACCGAGCTCTTTATTGCCAACTAACAACAACACAATACTCAATCCTTCGCGATCAAACACTCTGTACTTCATACGAGTTGCACGGCTCAGAGACAATGTCGTATTATTTTACTGGGTCACCAGTGTTTGTCTCAAGTCTCAAAACATTGCCTCGGAGTTCTAACTCTGCAAAAAGAAATCATCGCGACTGCAAATAATACGACATCTAATAAAACAGTTGCTGTAGAAATTTAAATAACGCTCTTTTTATTAATTTCAAGAGCTGAATTCATTATATTTAAGTACCTGTAAGAGAATAAATTAACTCAACGTCTAATGACATCGTACATACATGTATGGCAGTTTTAAAAAGTGCTGTCCTTCTTGACTGCTAGGTAATAAAATAAAATAAATACAAGATTGCAGTATTGTCGACGTCTAGTAACCGTCCCATATTTTTGAAAGAATTATTTGAGCGTTGATTTCTGATTCAGATCAACAATGTGGGTGTTTTGTGTTCTTCTCCAGATGTTTGAGACATTGCCTATTTTCTGGTTAAGTCTATAATTCTACGTATTTTTTTTTTTCCCAATCAGAATTTTTTATTCACATAATTTTTTTGTCCTTAACAACATTACCTACATTTAGTATCCATATAGGTATTTGGAAGACTTTTCAATTTCGTCCTGGGATATCCGTTTACATCCTTGGAAGATCAACTCATCTAATTTCATTTGTGGAACGGTTATTATGAAAAGGATTAATGTTAATGGTATCAACGTCTATTATACTCTGGATACTTTGAACTAGAAGTTGCTCTTAAACTAATAGTTATTATGATTAGATTTAATCTGGAATTTTCAGATCCATTTAATCATTGTTTAATCGCAATGAGCAAGCAGATACCACTAGTATTTTATATCTTGCTAAGTTCCTTCTCCCTTTGTATTCTCTCAGTAAACACTTTGTGAGATAAAGCATGATACTCCTCTTCTCAGGTAAGTGGTAAGATATACTGTATTTGAACAATGAGAGCACTTAGATTATGATAAATATCACGTTATCTTACTCAGCATTCCTTTCTCTATTCAAACATTACAATCAGATTATAGTCATTTAACTTGGCGAGATAAATACGATACGCATTATACGATTTCATACGTTTAATAGGTGGCAATCACACCAAATAGTACTCGCCAAGGAAATTTAAATAAAGTTCAAGATCCTTGATATTAGCACTGTTTGATAAAACCATATCTATCATTTGGATAAGATATACTTCTTCTTCTTCTTCTTTCGCCTCGTTCGCTCCTATGTGGAGCATGTGGAAATCACTAGATCCCTCCAGGAGACCCTGTCAACAGCCAGCTCTCTCGCCTCCTCCCACGTCAGGCCCGCACTCATCAGCTCCGCCGAATACATCCGTAGGATGGTCATCGACGGTCTGCCAGGACGGCGGGATCCTGTAGGCGTAAAGAAGAGGCAGCTCGGGTTTAGGCTCTCCCGAGGCATCCGGAGTACATGCCCAAGCCAGGTCCAACGCGGCATCTTCACGACTCCAGTTATTGGAGGTTGCTGCGTCCGCTCAAGTCAAACCCTAGGATTCGCATCCATAAAGGAGCACAGGCACAATGCAGGAATTAAAGAGTCGCCTTTTTGTTTTGACCGAGTATAAACTTGAATTCCAGACAGCACGCATCGTGTTGAAGGTTGCTCCAGCAATACCTAGACGGATTGCGAGTTCCTTGTGCGTGCTGCCATCTTCAGTTATATGAACACCTAAGTATCTGAAGCTGTCAACTTTCAGATATACTGGATAATTATAATTATTATTATAGAATTTCCCTGGACATATTATTACTGTACCCATTTAAATTGTTACTGTTATATTACTATCAACAAACATGGACCTCCGAAACGCTTCTTTAGTTAAGTTGGGTTACTTCACGATCCCAAATATTTTGGAAACGATTTACAAAATCAAAGAAAATCATTAATATTCTCTTCAAACAAAAATAGAAATTAGATTTAGACTTGATCATAGAGTGTTGTGTGTGATTACAGAATAACTTTTAGTTTCCAAATGTGAAGTTCATCCAATTACAAGCAATTATAAGTCCACTAATGACTAATAACAATTAGAAATGTTAAAAGAGTAACAACAAATGGGAATGTTTTAATTAGTGCAACTAATATGCCAGCAGCTTGTGGGTGAAGATATGAGATGATGATGGGGCAGTTCAGTGGATCAATTTAATCCATGGGGGTCATCAAACATAATGATGGTCCTGGGGTCTGGGGGCGCATTCTAGAAGCACTAGACTTGTTGTGTGACCGACAGAAAATGTGGTTCGTGTGATATTAATTAGCTTTTCGAATTTTGCGTTCTACTGGAAAGTACAAAGTAATGAAATATTCGCCAAATTACTTAGATAATGTTTTTTCTTCTTCTCATAAACAGTTTAATTTTTTTTTTTTAATATTCAAAGTTTAAAATTCTTTCCTGTTAATATTTAATTTAAAATAGGCTATTGTAATGCGCACTTTATACGGGACAGAAAACTGTACAGTTTCTTTTGCAATTTCTTGTTCGGAAAACTGTACAGTTTCTTTTGCAATTTCTTGTTCGGAAAACTGTACAGTTTCTTTTGCAATTTCTTGTTCGGAAAACTGTACAGTTTCTTTTGCAATTTCTTGTTCGAAAACTGTACAGTTTCTTTTGCAATTTCTTGCTCGGAAAACTGTACAGTTTCTTTTGCAATTTCTTGTTCGGAAAACTATACAGTTTCTTTTGCAATTTCTTGTTCGGAAAACTGTACAGTTTCTTTTGCAAAAAATATATATTTAATTTTTTTTTATAAGTTATTGATGAAGATACGATTTTTTAAAGTTGCACATTTCAAATACCGCGCCAAATACTACCATGTACTAACTGCGTCATTTTTGCAGGAGTGACGTCATAAAACGGGGTGTTTTAAGGCCATGGTATTTCTCCAGCCAGTAACAAAACTGTTAAAAATCTATGCAAACTGACGCGGGAAGCACAGATAAAATATATCGTTGACTCAACTGTCATATACTGTTAACAGATGTTCTAGGGAGACTGAATGGCGGCCATCTTTTTTGCAATAGAAGCTTGTATGTAGATTGTATTCCATATCAAAATGCCATGGAACGCGGCTACGGGTTTTAAAAACGGAAACGGAAACACTACACTTAGATACAAGGAGTGACGTCATTGTTTAAGATTTTGAAGTGAATGCGATTTTCAACATTTTTTTATTAATTTTTGCGTGCGTTTTTGGGATATTTCATCCCCACTTCAAAATTTTTAAATATTCGTGTCTACACGAAAGCATTTTTTAAAATTCAATTCCGGGTAGCAGTGGATTTCCTCATTACATGTAAACAAGAATTCGAGTTGACCAATGACAAATAAAAAATAATCATGTTCCCTTATCCGCACCAAACGGTGCATAGGGCACTGTATTAGTACACTAAACAGTGAATCTTGATCATTTGTTACATGAAAGGGAAAATAACCGATGGCAAAATGTCCCATGATTCCGGCATAGCCCCCTGCTTATGGTGCTGCAGCACTCCTCGTATGCAACTGTCTCCTGCAGCCTGTGGTAGTAGTGTGGTACCCACCAGATGCACCACTATCTTGTGCCCGCGCCCATTAGTTAGGAGGACTGCTATGCAAATTAGTTACAATCCATTATATTCCGTGTACCGTGCAATCAGCCTCTATCAGATTAACAACTCTATCGTCTGCTAGTTGTGGGCGAGACGCGATTTGAATAAAGTCAATTCCCCACATTGTTTGTTATCTAATTTGTTACAATTAGGGGTTCTCCGCGTTACATTTACTGATAGTAATATGATAATGCCAGGCGGTAATAGTAAGTTTGTAGTAATATGAGGAATTTCCTCTTTAATGGGAAGGCGATAAAGTTAGGATTTCGACCATATACGTGAATGGTAAAAAGTAGAGATGCCACGAATAGTGAATTGGCCGAATACCGAATACCGAATATTCGGCAACGCTGTCGGCCGAAGCGCCGAATATTCGGCGGCGATGACGATTCTTCTCCAGCGCGTAAGAAAAGAAACTCGAATGAAAATGATAGGACTGTTGAAACACACAACAGTTTCTGGAACTGTTTTTGAAGAAGTCGCTACAGATAATGTTAATAATGATGAGGAGGACGTGGAGAAGAATGCTGTGGCAAACGAGTTGGATTTTTATTTGAAAACAGTTCGCCTAGATCGGAAGGCCGATCCTTACAAGTGGTAGTCAGCAAACGAAAAACAATACCCGAACCTTTCGAAATTTGCAAAAGTTTATCTTTCTTCGCCTGGAAGTAGCGTTTTATAGTGAGAGGTTATTTTCTGAGGCTGGTAACGTTTACGATGAAAAGGCAATCGTTTGCTACCAGAAAAATGCTGAAAAGCTCGTTTTTATCCATCACAACTTACCACTGATTCATTTTAAGTACCTACTAAAATGTTGCAATTTGGAAATAAATACATAATTTTTGAGTAAAATAACGTGTCTTTTTTTACATGATTTGCTATTCGGTATTCGGCCGAATAGGCCGAATACCGAATAGTTGCCGATATTCGTGGCATCATTACTAAAAAGTAAAAAGATGGTGAGAAATTATTATTAATTTATTAATTTAATAATGAAAGCCCGATTAGTATGGAAGAAATTGTCAATGCTGTCAAATGAATGAAGAATGGAAAAGCCCAAGGTTTCGATAATGTTGCAGCAGAGTTCATTAAGTCAGGAGCTCAATCACAGATAACTATCGACGTAGTTAACAACGTGCTAACCACGTGCTAACGCTAACCATTTGACCGATCACAATGAACATACGTTCATTACCACGTTCGCCGTGGCCGAGCATTGCCGAGCGTTGCCGAGCACCATAGATGATAGTAAATATCGCGGCTAAACGTCAAACGTCAAATCAAGAAAAGCAACGCGCGTGTCGGATTGTTTATTATGTCGACTGCTTTTCTCAATATTTGGTTTGCCGAACGCCGGCTAAATGCAATACGGCACTCGAGAAAGATTGAAAGAAGATATGTGCGAAGAAGATATATCTTGGGAAATGGCTCGCGACTTGATGCGCTCGTTTAATATCCCGATCGATAACTTTTAACGCGTGTTCCATTGTGATCGCGAAAACGTTTAAACATCCATGGTAAGAAATCGTTATCACGTCGCTTATTACCGCGTCGATAGTGATCTGTGATCAAGCTCCTGGTGGTAAAACTGTTCTCGCGTGGCTAAATAAGCTTTTTAACTTGTGCTTAGAGGAGGGATATACTTCCCTTGATTGGACAAAGTGTGGGATGTACAGAGTGGATGTATGAATGTAGAGGAAGCAAAGGAAGTATGTCAGGACAGAGTGGTATGGCGTTCTATCCTCTCTGCCTACTCCTACGGGAAATGGCGTGATGGTTAGTTAGTTAGTTAGTTCTTTTATTTTATTTTATTTTATTGAGGAACAATAAGAGACAGTTGGATATAAGATACAAAAATATTATAAGACACAGGTAGACCAATAATTTTGTAATTTAAAACTGTTCACATCATGAGTGCAGCGCCTTAGTCATTACGCTACGGAGGCGATGAAATTATGCAGGTATGCGATATGGTAATTTTTTGGCGTCCAAAAAACCAAATTGTTTAGTTAGTTCCTCTATGTTTAATCGAAGCAATTATTCAATTTGATACTAAACTAGGCTTAGTGCATTTCATTAGGTAATGACACAAACTAAGTGGTCAATAATTAATAGACTCACCTAATTAATAGACTGATTAAGTCAACATTAAAAAAAATGCTGGTAAAAAATAATAAGATTGTAAGGTAGGTATATTTAAACGTATTAAAAGAAGTTTATAGCAGTTTACGTCTGAAAGGTAATAATTCTAGTCATAAAATAGGAAGTACTTAAACAATACAAGCTGTTCTTAAATAATTATTGATATTATATTTACAGATATGAAAAATCTGCAATATATTGCTAATTATTGTTACCTACCAATAATATTGCTTACACATTTTTGAATTTGTAAACCAATTTAATTAGGTACAAAGTATGACCAAGAACGGCTAAAAGAAGTTTAAATACAAGTGTGCCTGGACGTAGAAGCCTAGGAAAGCCGAAAAAGACATGGCATGACCAAGTACGACAAGGTACTTGAAAGTGGACATGTGAAAAGTCGGAATAATCGGCGTATGTGCATGAGAAGATATGTATGAATGTAGAGGAAGCAAAGGAAGTATGTCAGGACAGAGTGGTATGGCGTTCTATCCTCTCGCGTGATGGTTAGTTAGTTTAGTTAGTTAAGGTGTGACCTAGCAAAAATAATCTAGTAATCAACTCCTAAGCTTGTCTTAAGTATATTTTTATCAAATTTATTTTGACAAAACTGCGTTTTACCATTTAAAAAATCTAAACCGAAATCGTTTACATTAGGATAAAGAATTCTTTTTTTTTTAAATAAAGCTGGTACCTTCTCTTTTAATGTATTTTGTAGGGAACTTCGGGGTAAAGAAAGTCAGGAGTGAGGCAAAAAAAAAATTCAATCAAAACAGGGTATAATAATCACCACGATCGCGGTCGGTGCTGTAAGGTAGCGAATTACTAATTAGTCATTATAATGTTTGTACAATATACCAGATACCAGGTAGACAGTAAAAGGTGAGGTTGTGTTGTTATAAAGGTACAATATTTGTAGCTAATGATCGGATGTGGGAATATAACAATGATTAGTGATGATTCGTATCGCGGATCGTGGCTCAGCAACTTTTTTGATTGAAAAATCTGGAATACACCCAACTTTTTTGTCTTCCATCAGACCCTTTTTTCAATTTGATATTTAGTAGCCATTTTTTGTTACCATAATCTGAAAACATTCAAACCTTTTTTTAAACATTTAGTTTGCGAAGTTATTGCAGAGAAGCAACATATTCCAACCGCCAAAAAAATACATATTGAATTTCAAAAAATACTCTTTTCATAATTTGAATACTATTTACGGCAAATAATTGAATTTTTCCACATATTTCATTAATTTACCTAACATAGAAGATAATTTATATTATTCAACTTATGATGCAAGCTTTTAAGCCTATGAGTGATTTATTCGATAACACGTCTTTTTTTAGTAACAAAAGCTTTAGTTTTGCCAGAAAATGCGTTTAAAAATAATTCAATTAAATTCAATTGTAATTGATTCAAATATTCGGTTTTCTAAGATGCCAGAACTTATTTATTATTTTTCTGATCTTACAAAAACTTATGTTTTCATATTTAAGCGAGAAGTTTTGTACATCATAAAACCAATTGAAGTTTGTACAATTTTTTGTGCCAGTTGTTGCTATTCTAGTAGACAAGTCGCCCTCTTATGGACTGTTAGCTCGAGATGTTTGGGTAATGGGGTATTCCCTGGAGCGGTATGGGGACCTGGGACCATGGCTCTGCTTATTGGTGGATAATGAGGGGCAGACAGGCAAATTGCCCGGAACATTTTAACAGGAGCCCTGTAGCAAGAACAATGTACACAAAATACATCAAATATTTTTATACTCAGCTGTAACTTTATACTCATATAACTAACTAACTAACTAAGCATCACGCCATTTCTCCGTAGGGGTAGACAGAGAGGATGAGCGCCATACCACTCTGTCCTTACACCACTTCCTTCGCTTCCTCTACATTCATACATCTTCTCATGCACACACTCCGATTATTCCGACTTTTTACATGTTCACTTTCAAGTACTTGTCCTACTTGATCACGCCATGTCTTTCTCGGCCTTCCTCGGCTTCTACATCCAGGCACACTTGCATTATAACTTCTTTTAGCCGTTCTTTCATCACGCATTCGCTCCACATGACCAAACCATCGTAAAAGCCGTTTCTTCATTTTGTCAATAATGCAAATTTGTACACCTATCATAATACATAGTCTTACCACACATTCGCCTGAAAGATCGCATTTAATCGCACATTTTTAAAACATAGTGTTAGCAGAAAAGGCTGGATAGGAAAATTCTTCAGATTTGTTGAAGTATCCAAAATGTTACACAGATATTAAATTTCTAGTTTCCTATACAGTCTGTATTGAGACTGGAATCAATTGAGAAATACATATTTCATGTATTATTAAGAATGTTAA
>JAGVSP010006290.1:0-22003 GCA_022494985.1 Micrasema minimum
TTTACGAAGACTTTGTTAGCGTATCTATATAGGAGTATCTACTCTATAAATTCATCTATTCTATCGTTTCCTTTTAAGTTACACTATGAGACTATACAAAGTGTACTTGCGTTAGCTCCGAGAATAGAAATGATCTGAAGTTGAGTAAGAAGTTCTCATCTTTCTCCTCCCTTATTTTTCTCAATCTCATCAGCACACATCATTGTCTTATCTGTTATCTCCCCTAACTTTCCGGTTCCTGCAAACAGAATCTCGCTGAGCTTCACAAAACTTTATTCCTTAGGAGGGAGCTATTTATATCAGGATCTAGATTGGTACATCTTCACCTAGTTAGTCATAGTAAAACTTACTGTTCTGATACGAAATTAAAATATATGATGAATTTTATTTTAAGCGCTTAGTACTTATTATTAGTATTATTAGACGTATACACCTAAAAGAAGATTTTAACTGGATGCGTAGGTAATTACATTTTCTCATAATGATATTGTGTAATGCGATGTTTGTGTGTGTATCTACATGAATTTGAATCGCTTTGTTCATTTTTTACAATTTTTTTATCGTATTTTTTAAAAATTATTATTATTATTTTAACTACCTCAAAAAGACAGGAGGCACAACAAAAACAACGTCACAAACAGCAAGGCTTGCGAAAAATCTATTTTTATTTTTGTGCCCTCACCGGGAATCGAACTCGGAAACCCGTCGGGTCCAGCGTCTTAGCCGTTACGTTACGGTCTGGCGAATGATCTCGCGGAGTATGATTAACTCACTGTTACTAGATAAGAACACCGGTAGATTTACGATTTTGATTAACTACACGAGATATTCACAGATATAAAGATATTAAAGTAAATTCACGAAAACCAGGAGATCAGTGGGGCGTGTTACTAGGTTTAGTGAAGAAATTGAACAAAAGCTTCGTTGCCTGGACAGAACGTCCCAGGCCCCGATAGGTGATGTGGTGGTTCTCCATTGGTCGGATGACGTGTCAAGCGGCGGCGGCGGTTGACAGTGGCCACGTCAGCAGAATTCACCGACGTATTTAAATATAGTAAATACTAAGTAGGTCCTCCACAACGGAGGCCATCATTATAAATTACTACATTATAATATGTTAAGCCTACCACCCAAAGCTCATTGTTGTTTCTCGGGGCAAAAATTTAACACAAAAGAAAAATATACAAATCAGCTTTAGTTAATTTTTTAACGATATGGCCGCAAGTTTCATAAATCGTGTAATTTGTTAATGATTGCCATCCACGCCAATCTATCTTTATACAATATGATACAGCGTTGGTGAAATAATAATTGAATAAAATATTATATGACATAATTCGGGCGACTTCCCACGACTGCGACTGACGGAAGTCTGTTCACTCCCCCTATAAACAATATCCATAAATAAACACTTCCGCTTTTCTTTTTCTTTGATATTGATATTAGCGGAAATTGCTTTCTCCTCGCTAGTATTATGATACTGTGGAAAGTGGTGGTGGTGATGTGGTGATGTATGTCTGTATTATATGTATCCATAATTATTACATAGGTACGCTGGACAATTAATACTTAATAAAAATATTCATTTAACCAGTTCAGGGCTGTTCCTGGGGCCTGAATAAGATTTTGGTGTTTTCAAAAATAATTTCCTGAGTTTTTTAACAATCACGAGATTTCCAAAAAAAATCTATCCATTTTTTAAAACTATTTTCTGGAGAAGATTTTTTTACTCTACGATAAAAATAATAAGAAGCCTTAATTTTTTTCAAATTTCTAGAAAATGCTGAATATGGCAGCAAAAAATAATTGAAAAAATAAAACAACAATTCAGAAGCTGGTTTTTAATTGTTTATTTTACTGAAAAGAGAGATAATGAAAGATAAATCACGATTTTTAACCCTTACCATCCCCCTTAACGAAAAGTGCTTTAAACTTTAAAAATAAATATACAAAATGCAATATAATTTTACTCAGAATCTTAACCAATTGTGGCATGCCGTTGTGTTTCAATAAATATGACTATTTTCTTATATTGTCACACTTATTAGACACTTCTGTTATTTAGGTTTTAGGCTTTTTTTTAGAAAGGCTTTCTTTTGTCAATATCCTTATCTGCGGCTACAGGCCTCCATTAATCGTCTTATTGTCTCCGATCACCATTGTCATAAAGTCATGAACCGTGATATTTACTTTTTGTAGCCGTTTCCAAAATAACTCACACTGTAAAGATTTATAAATAAGTACATTTTCTTAATGGGTTTTTATTTTACAATCGGGTTTTATAATTTCCTTTTCCTTTTTTTTAGTATGCAAGTACATGATACAATATCCTATTTTTCAATGGAGCTATTGCTTTTTACAATATTGCTCATCATAGTGAGGGGATGTGGGATGAATGAATTATTACATCGTTTTATTACATCGAATTATTACATTACAAGGTTTTTTTATGTATTTTATTAACACGGATTCACAGAATAAATAATAATATGATACAGTTGCAGCTTAGATTTACTTTACGATTATTTTCATTAATCTAAACTATATGTACATGCGTGTTATATTAATGTGATATTTTATAAACCAACCTCTAATTATAATTTCAGGTTCTATCTTCCTGCGGTCCAATGAGTGTTTCGTTCTTCACTGTCGTCGTTTTCTTCGGGTCCTTCTACCTCATCAACCTGATGCTCGCCGTAGTGGCTCTCAGCTATGAAGAGGAATCTCAAATTACACAAGAGGTAACAGGCAAATACCTAAAGCAAAATAAATCATTGCCAAATAATATTCATCCAAAAAGATGATATTCCACTCTGCGCCATTTTTAGAAAAGGGAAAATTTAAGACACATCCATCTGTCCAATATCCGAAACGAAAAATTTTTAAACATAATTTTAACAGTTTAAATAATATTAAGTACATATTGAATTGTCAACATTTGCACACTTATCAGTCAATAACTTAATAATGTTTTTATTAATTAGAATGTGCATTGTGCATTGAATATGTATTACGTATCATAATTGTATACGGTCAAAAATACACCTTCTAACTGTTCAGACATTACTTTGTTCAAAAATTCGAAAACACCTTTTAAAAAATTCTCCAAAATTGTCCATTTTTGACAAAATCAACAAATAATAAAGTCGGAAAGTCATATATTATGTATTATTCTATTATAAATTCATTATTGTTCAGACAGATTACAGAGATTACGATATAGCTGCTATGATTTGTTTTGACTTTTACGTAACAGGAGAGAAAAAAAGACCTAAACGAACATCGCGACGACTCGATGTTCAGTTTCGATCCGGCGAGCATAAACGTGAAGATACTCGCCAAGAACCACCAGAAGAAGATCGACGCTAGGAAGGGGGTGCTGTTAGCTTCGTACACGAGGAAGAAGACGAGGCGGAGAAAGCGGGGGCGGAGCAACGCGCTGGTGGGGGGGCTCCAGGAGCCCGCCAACGGCCAGCAGCCGCCTGTTACGCTGGTCACGCAACAAAAGACCAGGTACGCATCACCTGTCCTGCACTTGTAGTTTACAGGTACTTGTCTGTTTGCAATCAGGTCAAGGCACTTTGCAACTAGGTCAAGGACCTTAATCTTTAAGGATGTCAAAGTTACATGTAGCTTTGTAAAGCCAATATGTAATTAGATCAAGTTCGTATGCAACCAGGTCAAGGTTGTTTGTAACTAGGTCATAATTGTTTGTAGGTAACTGGATCCTGTTTTATGTAATATTAGTATGGTTCGTATATAATTCTGTTATGTTTGTATGTAACTAAGTCCAGTACGTATGCAACCAGGTCACGGTCGTTTGTAACTAGGTAAAAGTTTTATGTAACTAGGTCAAGTTTGTATGCAAGAAATAGCAAGTTTGCATGTAACTTTGCGTAATTGGTTTGTATCTAAATCAAGTTCGTATGCTACCAGGTCAAGATTGTTTGTTACTAGGTCAAGGTTATTAGAAGCCACATCAGGACATCAGGGCAAGTTTGTGTGTCGCTTTGTGAAGTAGCTAGCTTATGTTCGTACTTAGGTCAAAAGTCTTTGGAAAGAAAATATTTTTTAAATGATTTTGGATTTAAGTTCATTATTTATAAGTGGCGGTGATTTGCTCATTACAAGTAGGTCTGTCACCCCCAGCCCGAGCCCGTCCCCCCGCCATGGGGGTTCGCCCCGCCACAGCACGGCGCGCCCCACGCCGCCGCCCGTGCCTCCCCGCACCCTGCAGCTGCAGCAAGGCAAGCTGCACCCCGGGAACGCCCTCGGTGAGTATCCTCTTCACTTTTCTGTGCTCCTACTCCTAATAACAACAATCAGCAACATTATCATTAGTATAATACCAGTTACAAACACAGAAAATCATCATGGAGAAGGCGGACTATTGATTATTATAGGTCTTCCGATAGACGATCAATTAAGAAAAGTAAAGTAGATAACTTTCTTCGTAGAACACTTTTTACTCAGCCAGCAGAATTGTGTTAGATTAATCATAGCTGATTCTTGGGGTTTTCCAGGATGTCAGTGACCTGATGCTGTATAAAATAGACAATCATGGATCTCGGAAGACATCCGTAGTACATAGGATCAGAATCTCCATTAATTGATAACAAGAGTTGACATCGATGATAATAGTTTACATCAGAGATTTCAGCATTCATAAAAGTCAAAACGCCTGCTTATAATTTAGTATTATAATATTTGAATCTTCCTCTCAGTACCCCCGTACAGAGGGCAGCTGGGGGCCGGGAGCCGCCAGGCCAGCGGCTCTGACAACAATCGAGAGTCGTCACTGGACGACTCCGGAGTAGTGGATGACCATGAGGAACCCTTCGACCAGAACTTCGACGACCAGGGACAGCATGCACACAGTTTAGTTCAGGTAAGACAAGAAAAGCCAATATATTGAAGATACAAGTGAAATCTTTCAGCCATTTAATCATCAATACTCCCAATAATCAGCAGGATTTAGTGTTTCCTTTCTCTTGGTTTAAACCTGGTGGTATTTAAAACTTTCAAGCGACGTTGCCTCCTGCGATATCTTCCCAATTCTATATTTTGTCATGTAATCCGGTCACTAAAACCTTAAAAACTGAGTCTACGATAAGAGTTCTTCGTCCTATTTCACTTTCTATTCTCAACATTTAGTACGAAGTTTGAAAATGAAAAAATCCAAACAAAATAGAGTATTGACAACTAGGATTTTGCCTTCGAAGTTTTAATTCGTGGTGGTTATTATGGATTTGAAATCTGTATCGCGTCCTGATGAATCACGAACGTGATCAAGTGAACTTGTGCAATTTTTGTTTCTCCTCCATATCACACAGGTTTCCTAATAATGAAGTGAATAATTATAGCTGCAGAGAGCTGAGGCGACTCCTGTAACGGTAGCCCTATCTCCCCGCTCTGTGAGGGTAATAAAGTGTAATGGAGTAGCGCAAGCTCGCCGCGTGCGCCACGCACACTCCACATACACTCTCCACCCAGACTACCTGTCGCAGATTGTTGTTCTGGGTGAGTACCTACTACACCAATATTTAGTGGACTTCTTGTCCGCAAAATACATCACTTGTACAATATCACAACCTGCGAGGCTAACAAGCTCGCAGGGCACACTCCACATATTATGTACACTCTCCACCCAGACTACCTGTAGCAGATTGTTGTTCTGGGTGAGTACCTACTATACCAATACTAGACTTCTTGTCCACAAAACACATCTTGTACAATGTCACGACCTGTGAGGGTAACACACTCCACAACACCCTCTACCTGTGAAATACACCAATTTGCCTTTTTTGGCAAAAACCCATAGTAAGCACTAAAATTATTTTTTGTAATCATTTATTTTCTTAATCTTGATTCATTGAAAATAGCGCCTTTAAAAGTATGTAAAATACATTTTTCGAACAACTTTTGAGATTACTACATATTTTTTCAGACATTTAAAAAAACATTTAAAAATTTGTTTGGCATAAGGAATTAACGCAGTTAGATGAAAAGTATTACGTTTTTGTAAGTTTAGTCACCACATAATCTAGAAAACGAAAAACACTTTAGAAATTTATTTTATTACAGGTTAAACATTTTATAAACTCTTAACATAAATACTTTATTGGGTATTTTTATTTTTAAATAATTCTGATCTTAACTTTTATTTATATTATGTAATTTATCCAGATTATATTTAGATATGATTGATTTACTATAATTTAAATTATTTATTTCATAAATTACCTACTTAGATATTATAAATACATAATTTTATAAATTATACCTCTGATATTTATGTTTAATAGAATGAACTATTACCTACACTTCATAATGAGCAATAATTTTTAGGAAATAGTTATTATACAATATAATTTCTTCTAGATAATATGAACATTCTTCACTTTCCTTCTCAAATAACATTAATTAGTGAAGCTGGCTTAAGCTTAGCGTGCATTTATTTTTACTAAATTTTGTTATTGTCACTACTTACATTCAATAACAATATTTATATTCTAACTAGATTACTTTATACCGTACTTAATAATCGCAAAGCTGTGAAAGTTGAAAAAGGGAAATTTCAGATGTCACGAATAACGGGGAATGTTACATTTATTTTATGTATTTTTTAAATATTTGAAAAATGCTTAAGTATTTTTTTTTTCCAAAGTCTGAAATTTCCGAACAAATTACATATTTATAAATATGTTCAATGTATTGTATGTAGGAAATTGTAGGATGACTTTAAAAACTTTATATATTGGCAGTTTTATTTCTAGATTATTATAGACTTTTTTTTAAAGACTCCTAATAAAAATGGTAAATATGTTGAAATACTACATATTATGTTCTAGGTAAGACAATATAGACTCAAATTCGAATAGATACATGTATATAAGATCATAGAATCTTGTTAGTAAAGATATAGTTTAAGCTGTAAAAACTTAATATTTACATAATGACCTGTAGGTTCTTCATATTTGTTCTTCACTAAATATGTTTAAAAATCGGGGGATTCACAACTCAACGCACGAAAACGGACAAAATTATCCAAAATACTGACTTTTCATCAAATAATTTGAACTGGAAATCGAAATAGTAAATACATTCACATCACAAAATAACTTCTTAAATTACATTAGATACTTATTATATTGGCTGTTATGCGACCGTAACCTTGTTGTATTACGAGGAAATAGTTTAGGAAAACATGGACATGGGCAATGTAATATTTGCAAGAGAAATAAGAACTAAAAGCAAAGTTTACAAAATGTTATCATTTCATTCATAATATCATAAACCCTCTTTAGACGAGTGTGCATTCACAGTATAGATAGCCACATCACACGGACACTTTTAGGTCCACAACTTGTGCATATAGAGATTGTCACGCTTTCGCTTAAGCGCATCTTTGCACTTTCCTTAAATCCAAAACAACTGAACTTATCATCAGGGGCTGACTGGCCTTACCGCGGCCGCGACCTCCCCCCGGAGCACACCGAGCTACCCCTCGCGGACCTATGTACCGACAGGAACATCAAATTACTCCCCGCCAAGTTGTCCTTATACTCAGGTGAGCCAACCACAACGTGCGAGCCAAACAGTTTGAAAACTCTACTAAAACTACACTTTAATCATTATATAAAACCAAATTTCCAATTATGAGTATAAGGACTCCTACAAATCCCTTTCTTCCTGCAATTATTAAATTTTAAACATATTTATGAACATGAATATTAATGCTTAAAAATAGAGTGATCTTTAATCGAGTGCGAGTAATTATAATGAATTGAATTATTATCAACAACACCTAAACTTCTACAACACTTGCGTAGTAAAAAGTGTTTTAGGAAAAAGCTAAACAACAAACTGTCGAGAGTTTTCAAATAATTTGTCGTCGCGCAAAATTGCTGTCATCCCCCTTGGATTTCAACAAAAGCGATGAAATATTTTATTTTTTAAAAATAACATGATGTTATAGTATGAATCCAATAGATGACAGTAATTTAAATACATCGATGAAGTACTCTTGATGTATAATTTCACAAACAAACGGTGATAATGTGTTGCATTGCTCAAAGCTTGTTTCTCTGCATGTTCCCTTCACTTCCTTCACTTTCTCTATCTTATCATATCAATATTTGTCTGTTTGCATTTGGTGTGCTGTATATTTGTTTAATTTGTTTGTTGTGCTCCTAAAATTCTAACAACCTCTGATAGTTGTTTTTTTTAATCGTACCCAAAATGTTAAAATACCAATCCATACATGCTGTGCCTTCTAGGAGTAACTCTAACTTTATTAATCTACATGGTACTTTAAAATATGTACATAATATATATACCCCAAAAATCGTAATCTTAAAAAGTATGCTTTCACTCTTAAATATGTTTTTTAATAGAGAAGCTTCTTGGAATGCTATTTTTAAAATTGAACCTTTTGAATTATGAATATTTAATAATATACGTATTCTTAACATTTATTGAATAATAATTGTCCTTGTATTATTTCGTCCCAATAACTGCGCCAGCAATAGTGAGTAGATCTGTAATAATGCGATTTTCGCTTATTTAAAAAACACAGAAATACATAAAATCATACATTCATACTATACAATATTACTGATTAAAGTTGACCTAGTTGGATTGTTGAGAAATTATTTAAAAAATCAAGTATTTAATAATACGTTACTTTACATTTTTATGTATTGAGTACGATGTTCGAGTAAAATATGCATAAACAAAGATAATTCATATCCGAAATGTTGTTTTTTTATGCAATGTTTTTTTTGTCCTTTCCCTACGTCCGTTTTCTTTTCAGCATGTCTGTGTTCCCTACAAACCTTCAATCATAATAACTTGTTGTGTCTGCCAGCTTTTGACCGAATAATTTGTTGTTATTTTGATCCAATTAAATCAAAGGAAATATTGCATTCGTTCAGTGAGAACTGTTGTAAATGCAATATATGTATGTGTTTTGATGTTTAGCAATTGTTTGTGATTGTAAGAGTAAGATCGATTGTCTGTTTATGTATATTCTACTTGGAATTTGGCCGAAGTTAGTGTCTTGTGATGAACATTATGCAATATGCGGGCAAATTGTATTTTAAGAAAGTCTTATTTCCCTTTCTAGATGAGCTGCCGGACAGAAACTGTGATAAATGCATATCTTGTTGTATAGACTATGAGGGATGGTTGCAGTTTCAGAATTGCCTTTATAAGATAGTGAAAGATCCGCTATTCGAGTTGTTCATCACAATGTGTATTGTTCTGAATACTCTATTCCTGGCGTTGGAACATCACGGAATGAGTGAAAGTATTCGCCGGGCCCTAGATGTAGGAAACAAAGTAAGTTCTACTCCAATATCCATTATTATTCATTTTAAAACTGCCCAAGAATTGTATATTTTATTCAACATTTCGGGAAAATAATTTTAAACTTTGCATGGGGATTTTAAAGGGATTAATTACACTACTTAATTAAATATGATACATTTCCACTTATATTTATTTCACTAGTTAGCGTTTCCAACAGAATCCCAAAAAAACACAATTATTGCCGTAGGTACCTTTGTACCCTGCAAATGGAGAATTTCAAATAATGCTTTTTAATGTTCATCATTTATTGTGTAAATATGTAGTTCTATAAGTACTTGGATTATTTGTAATATAATTTCAGGTCTTCACTTCTATCTTCACTCTCGAGTGCTTCCTGAAAGTCTTAGCTTTGAGTAAAGACTTCTTCGCGTGTGGATGGAATATCTTTGACCTTATTATAGTATCTGCTAGTATGTTAGACCTAATATTTGAACTCGTCGATGGATTATCTGTCTTGCGGGGACTTAGATTGGTGAGGAATTCTACCATTTCTTAAACAATAATATTCCAACTCTGATTCTATTTTATTTCACCAAAATTGGCTATTGAATTCTAGTGATATTGAAATATTATTATTTGAATACGTAAGAAAAAATTACAAAACCCTTTTAAAGTCGATCTGCTCAGATATTTTAAAAAAATTGTACCCTTAACATAATAATATCTCATTGAATCAGCATTTACAATAAATTTATATCCCGAATTAACCACCATTGAGAATATGAGAATTAGTGAGATACTTAAATTATAATGTATTTGTAATTTCGAAGTTTCCTATTTTTTTTTATAACGAAGTCATCTCCTTTGATAAAAATTATTATGATACTGCTTTACTTTTCTTAAATATTTATTTCTTTATCTTCAATGAGTTCTATAAAAAAGAAGAGATCAAAAGTTTCACACTTATTGATGATATTTTGGAATTTATTTATGTAAAAAAATATTAATTTTCATGACAAGGGGAAAGGGGTAAAAGTTGACTAAAAATTTCAGACGTACTTTATATACGGGGCTATTTGCAAATATCAACATTTATCATTGGATGGTGTAACATAACTTGTCTCTGCATTTATCCCTAATATTTGACCAACTAATTGATTGTTGCCTTTTCAGTTTAAGAGTGCTGAAGTTGGCCCAGTCATGGACGACCATGAAGGTCCTACTAAGTATATAATATCTACTATAGGAGCATTAGGTAACCTCACGTTCGTGTTAGTTATTGTAATATACATATTCGCCGTCATTGGTATGCAGTTATTCTCCAAGGATTATACTCCGGACAAATTTGAGCCAGATCCCGTGCCAAGGTAAATTATTCATTTTTATTTATTTTTATTTTATTTATTTAACTTCCTCGACAGGCCAGGAGGCCCAATTCATAGGAGAACAATGATACATACACCGACATGAGAAAAATCACTTTTGATTTTTGTGTTCTGTGTAGTGTGGAATCGAACCCGGAACCTCCGTATCGTGCAGCGCCTTAGCCATTAATTTTATATTTAAAATTATATGATATTTAAAACCGCTATCAAGATTTTAAAAAGATTTTTATAGGTAGGTATATTCAATCTATTTCCAAACGCAGGCACTCAGTTACATCATACAAAATGTAAAAATATTAAATGTATTGTGTAAAAATATCATTTAAATCTTTCATATCTCGTCTCGTGAAGCACCATAATAACGAAAAATATTGTTTTACATCTACTAAGTGAATAACGAATGAGAAAGGAAACAAATATTTCTCTTTCCAAACTTCATTTCTCCTTAACATCAAGGCTGTTGATGACTTTTTAAATATTCAAATAAATAAGAATGATTGGTTATTTAGTTTTTTGGGTTTTCAAGGTGTGTTTAGTTTTTGTTTTGCCATTTGAGCATATTAATGCCTATTTCTGGAAATATTGCAGCGTATATTATTCTATAGTTTCTTTGATGATTTTTTCTACCTGAATAGATTAGAAACATCAGGAACATACATATTAAAAACACACGGTACAATAATAAAGCTTCTTTGCGGTTTTACGCTTGCGCCTGCGCATAGGCAATTGTATCAACACGAATTAACCAACATGAAAAATAACTTACCTATTATTTTCAGATGGAATTTCAATGATTTCTTCCACTCGTTTATGATGATATTCCGGATCCTGTGCGGGGAGTGGATCGAGCCGCTGTGGGACTGCATGCGCGCGGAGCAGGTGGCCCGCCCGGAGACCTGCTTCTTCATCTTCCTGCCGGCGCTCGTGATGGGCAACTTCATGGTCCTCAACCTCTTCCTCGCGCTGCTGCTCAACAGCTTCAACAGCGAGGAAACTCAAGAACAGAAAAGAGGTGAGTGTCCACAATCCTCTTCTCAGACCAAACTTCACGTAGCATTATCTGACTCATGTACTGGTCCAGTTACTCCAGATTATCAGGCTTTTCCTAATGGACTAATCATGTACTGGTCCAGTTACTCCAGATTATCAGGCTTTTCCTAATGGACTAATCATGTACTGGTCCAGTTACTCCAGATTATCAGGCTTTTCCTAATGGACTAATCATGTACTGGTCCAGTTACTCCAGATTATCAGGCTTTTCCTAATGGACTAATCATGTACTGGTCCAGTTACTCCAGATTATCAGGCTTTTCCTAATGGACTAATCATGTACTGGTCCAGTTACTCCAGATTATCAGGCTTTTCCTAATGGACTAATCATGTACTGGTCCAGTTACTCCAGATTATCAGGCTTTTCCTAATGGACTAATCATGTACTGGTCCAGTTACTCCAGATTATCAGGCTTTTCCTAATTCACTAAAGTTTCCGGTGTAAGGACCAGAAAATTTGGCTGAACTGACTTACCATTTATTGCGCAAAAGTTCATTTAGTAAATTGTCTGAATAAAGACCTTCGTAATTCAGATGACTGAAACACGCCAGGATTCGTATACACATTACTACAATACATAAATACAGTAAAATTCCGATTGTATAAACAGTGATTTCTAATGTTGAGATATCTGTATTTTGTGTTAAAAAATACAAAACCGTAGAAATGTAATTTCTTTACTATCTACCCGTAAGTAATTTGTAACTCATAAAATTTATATGGCTAAATAGTTAGTTTACTGTTTATTTAGTGTTTTGTCACGTGCACTTTTAGTTTTAAAATCCTTGTCACAGAGTTTGATTCATTGACATCTTTATTTCGGTTTGTTTTTGAGAAAAAATAATGTCCTTTTTTCGGTTTGTAGATTACTAATATTAGTACTTACAGTTTTGAAAATTTTAAGAGAGTTTTTCATAGATTGCCTTTTTTTAATTCAATAATTAAAGATTTAGTTTAGATTTACTCTCAATACGTAATCAAATTTACATAATCTAGTAGGTATATCTTGTCAACATTTTAAGTTTACCCCTCCCCTGTAGTAAATAGTCCAAATGTAAGTAATATAATATTTGTGTTCTAGTTCGTTCTAGAGATTCATATCTTTCATTTTCATATCTTAATATTTCTACCTCACCATCAGGAATAAATAACCCCTGTAAATAATTTACATTAATAAGTATATAATTATCACTTTATGCAGAGTTTTTTCAATGTTTGTTTGTTTTTTGTCATGTACATTTTAGTACAAAGTAGTCAATAAAATGTTGGTAGGTATACCCAGAGTACATAAATATAATCTGTTAAAAGCCTGTTACGTGTTCATATTAGGTCGAAAGCATGAAATAGTATTAAATGTGTAAATGAGTTTATAGTTTTCTCGTTTTGTGAAACAAAAATACCTACATTTCTTGGATAAATGGTATTCTTAGTATTCACAATTTTAAAAATCTGTTTTGATTTGGTAGGTAATACGGAAATAGTGCTGTTCAAAGGCATCACAAGGTGATACCGAGAGACCTCGGAGATACATCAAGAAGAGATTCATTGATGATCCCAACAATATAGTAGCTTGCGATCTAAGTATTGCAAAGTTTGGTCTATTGTGCATCAAGCAAACAATCTCTTCATCATGAGCGATGTATCTCTGAGGTCTTCCGGTATCACCGTGATGCCTACGACATTTAATTGTTCTTTTTTTTTATTTACAAATGCCCGAAATTGATTATTTTTCTTAAAATTTAAAAATATCAAATACCTCAAAACTATAAACTTTCGGCCATACATTGGGTAAATTTTTGTTGCATTTAGACCCCCCTATCTTCTCCCAAAAGGAGTTACCAATAACCCTGTATATTCCTCGTATTAAAACGAAGCAAAACTTTAAAATTAATCGTATCATAACATTCAAACCACGTAAGGAAATCTAAATCTCAGCATTGTTTCATTAAACATGTTTTCAAAGTTCTGTTATTAATGTCGTAACTAAGATCGTAAGTCGTAACTAATAAGTATTTGTTGTGGACTGATTACGAGTGCATTGTTGACAGTAATTTTTATGACACTAAAATTGAAATTACATTAACTAACAATTGTAGATGCATTCCTGATTACGCTCCATGCATTGTGTTATATATGATGCACATTGTTCCGTGACCGCATGATTTGTGTTTTGATATGAAAACTGTTTGGCTTTTTCAGTGATGTTGTCCTTCTGCCTTTCTTCAGTGTGTTTGTTCCGGAGGTTTGTGTTTGTTCCGGAGGTTTGTGTTTGTGCATGTTTCTGTGTTATTAAACTTGGGAATGTTTCCTTCATATATCAGATCTTCCAGGAAGTGGGGGAGGACTCGAAGTTAGAGCGAAGTTTCGAGAGGATCCGGTCGATAATAAGGAAGAAGAAGCTCGCGTTTGGTGGGAAACCCAAGGAGGAGGAGAAGGCGTCTCGGTTGGAGCAGCTGGTGAACGAAGTCATCATACAGAAGAGGCTGAACAGTGAGAAGAGGTTTTCCACCATCAGCGAGCACAGATACTCCGGGTCCCTCCAGGAGACGATAGTCGGCTTTCCTCATGATAATATATACAACCACAGCTACCAGGAGGCGCTCAACAGGTAAATATCGACAACTTTTTTTCTGTACAGTATTAAATATATCATCAATCTAAACTTACCGAACTTAGTACTAAAGTTAGGTAATTTCATGGATTTTCAATTCCAACCAATGAATTATGAAGATCAATTTTTTTTTATCTAATCCGATTTTTTGTATCAAAAAATTCAAAGCGTTTCAGTCCAGCATAGGTGATGGGAGTTATTTCGACATTATTTTAGTAATGAAAATGATAACTCAACAAATATTCTTGCAGGCCTGTATCAGGTTCTGACTTCTGCTACTCCGCCGGGGGCCTGTTCCACCAGAGTGCGGCGTACAACCACGGCAGCCAGGAGACCCTGAGGGACATCAAAGAGATCGAGGGGAGAACAAGCGGTACTCCGCCACCATCCGGGAGGACTCCAAGGAGGCGCTGGGTGATCTGTCGCCGGACAGGGAGCTGACCAACAAGCACTTGCTCCACATGCAGTACTCCTCGGGATTCCAGCAGAAGGACAGTAAAGGGAACTCGTGTAAGTATTACGAGGAGGAGGCGCTGGGCGAGCTGATTCTTATACTTGTAATTACTATTCATTAACAAAAATTGCTTGCTTTTGTTTACAAAATTATTTTTAATTTATGGTTCATTTATTTTTAAAACAATTATTTATTACAAGCTATTTATTTAATAAACGACATTGGATTCGCCACGATGAGACTCTCTGGTAACTCGTCCGAACGAGAATTGGAAAATGGAAGAAGGATTTACCAGAGCTGGATCTCAACTGGGGCGGGAAATGACGATGAAGGACCACCAGGAAGGGCTAAGTATCCTGGAATACCCTGGAAACACCACGTTGAACTGATGCGGTGGGACACAAACGAGGGGCACAGCGCATTATAAACTCACTTTCACCGAGGGGGATTTGGGAATTGGTTGCTGGAAGCTTAGAAATGGATGGCGAGTATGACGAGGGGATTTTGGTGGAAAAGAACGAAGGAATATAAGGTATTGGAGTTCACGAGTGGAATCCTTTTGCACCACTTAGGGAACAGATATGAAATGATGATGATAATGATAGTGATAATTTTATGAATTGTATTTTTTTTCTCCTTCTCCTGATTAAAATGTGAAGTATTATCGCTTCATTCTAAAATGAATATGATTTATTTCAGATGAAACAGCGACAGAAAGCATCGAACTCGCCGTTCTAGAGAAGGGCTCCTCTAAAGACACAGAAACAGAAGAGGGAATTCCGATCCCAATAGGGGACGAGGTGGCGCTCCGGAAGTGCAAGACCGTGCGGGTTCAGGCCCCCCGGCAGGACGAGGTTGCCGCGGGGGAGGGGGCGGGGGAGGCGAAGGAGGCGGCGGCGGGCAACAAGCGGCCGTGGCACGCTCTGGTGTCGTACGTGGACGAGCTCACGGTGGGCGGGCGCCGCAACTCCAAGGGCCAGTTCGTGGACCGCTTCGCCAACTTCCCCAGCTTCGGCAGGAACAGGGCGGCCAAGGCGCCGCAGGACTGCTTCCCGCAACACTGCTACCAAAGGCAAGCAATAACAAAATACAGAACCTACCCACGCCCACGTACGCGTACTGTGACTTAACATTGTTAACAACCATTCTTGCATTGGATTTGAATTATCACCGATACATTTAACGTCTGGTGTGCCTCAAGGATCTAAATCTTGGGCCACTTATATTTTTATTTTTTCGATGATCTAGGTTCCCTTTTTCAGTGAAATTTCATTATATGTATCCGGATGATTATTACAAAGATATCTAGATACGCTTGTTTGGTCTGAACAATATATGCACTTAAATGTACAGAAATGCAAAAAATTACACAAGAAGGCCCAGAAGAATATTACGTATACCATAAAAATAATACCAGCATTGATTCAGTAAACACTACTTCACTTTTCATTTTGAAATGCTGGACGCAAGTATTCTAAAATATGCGAATAAGACAATATTTGTTACAAAGTCAATACGATTTTAAAGTAGCCATTTAAATTAATAAAAATGTGTCTTAACCTCCTTCCAGGTGTTCATGTTGGGACAACCTGATACAAACCCCTATGGGCCAACGGTGGACAACTGTCCGGACAGTGATCCTGCAGTACGTGGATACTCCAGCCTTCGAATGGTTCATTTTGGTCCTCATCTTCGCGTCCAGCATCACCCTCTGCTTCGAGGACATTCACTTGGAGAGTAACAAGCCCCTGAAGAAGATTCTCTACTGGACCAACTTGGGGTTTTGTCTGATATTCACCATCGAAATGTTCCTCAAGTGGCTGGCTCTCGGCTTCACTAAGTACTTCACCAGTTTCTGGACCATACTGGATTTTATTATTGTTTTTGTAAGTAAAACCTTAATTTATGCATGATTATGGTGAAATAAAAATAACGTTTTCAGTGATACATTACACCTTATTTTATTGTGGGGCGTCAGAAAACGGTTGTACTTATCCACTAATCACAATTAACTAGATTTACTACTGAAACAGAAGGGCGGCCTCCGTAGCGTAATGGCTAAGATGCTGGACTCACGATATATAGAAGTTCCGGGTTTGATTCCTTGTGAAAACCCAAAAATCAAAGTGATTTTTCTCAAGCCTGAGTGTTTGTGACGTTGTTCCCCTCTGTTATTGGGCCCTGGCCTGTTGAGGTGGTTAAATAAATAAACAACATTTATGTAAATTTCATTAACGGCATCGTGTCGGTTTTCAGGTGTCGGTATTCAGTTTACTAATCGAGGAGAACGAGAACCTCAAGGTGCTGCGTTCTCTGCGCACGCTGCGAGCGCTGCGCCCCCTGAGAGCCATCTCCCGCTGGCAGGGCATGCGCATCGTGGTCAACGCCCTCATGTACGCCATCCCCAGCATTTTCAACGTCCTGCTCGTCTGCCTGGTCTTCTGGCTCATCTTCTCCATCATGGGGGTGCAGTTCTTCGGAGGGAAGTTCTTCAAGTGCGTGGATGAGGAAGGAGAACTCTTGCCTATAAACGTAAGTAATTTGCATTACTTTAGTTGATGCACTCTTTTTTTTACACATTCATAAATTACATAATCAACTTATGGTACCCTCAGTATATATGTATCTATTAAAAAGACATGACAATAATGAATGTAACAGAGAACTTAAAATTGCTAAATATAAACAGGTTTGCTTATTGAATAATGCTCTTTTGGTTTCCGTATACCATAATAACGAATATTTATATTAATTTTTAGTAAGGGAATTTCTATAAACTTCTTATGGGGTAAAATGTGACTAGTTACTTATTTTAGTGAATTTTGTTTTTGGGGGCAAGAATAAGAACTGAAATTTGGTTTCATTCGGTCACAATTAGAACATTAAATTAGTATGACCTAAATATTTGTAAGTACATACACGTTTGTAATCATCATTCAATAGATATTCAAATAATTTTAATTACTCTCTGATAAAATTATTTCAAAAAAGACCAAACTAAAAGTCAAATCATTTAGGTCCATTTTTCCTTAAAAAAAACTTGTTCTGTGCTCTTTTGCAAGAGCGGGGAATCAAAAAGTTGAATTCTAGTACAGAAATACTTATAGAGCTCACAGCCAGGCCAGAAATAACATCTCACTACATCTGTTTCCAGATTGTGAATGACAAATGGGAGTGCATGTACCGCAACTACTCGTGGATCAACTCGAAGATCTCATTTGACCACGTGGGTATAGCTTACTTGGCCCTGTTCCAAGTGGCCACCTTCGAGGGCTGGATGGAGGTGATGGCTGATGCTGTGGACGCCCGAGGAGTGGACCTTCAGCCCCAGAGGGAAGCTAACCTTTACGCGTACCTGTATTTTGTCATCTTCATTGTCTGCGGGTCCTTCTTCACTCTCAATCTCTTCATTGGAGTTATCATCGATAATTTTAACATGCTGAAAAAGAAGGTAAATAGTAATAATTAAACTAGGTTTAATAAAATTGGTTTAAATTAATCACTTGACTGCTTTAAATTTGCACATTGTTTAGAAGACATCATATTAATATTGCCGTATAAATTATGAAGTGTCATTTTTTTCATAATTGATTTTAATAAACAAACATTTATCATGTCTCTTTTAATACAAACAACTTTATCTCTTTACTTTATTTATTAAAATAATGTTCTGAATATATATTATTTAAACTCTAAACTTTTTATACTTAAAAGAACTAGGCAGCAATATGATTATTTTATTTTCTAGTATGAAGGAGGTGTTTTAGAAATGTTTCTGACAGAAAGTCAGAAGCACTACTACACTGCCATGAAGAAGTTGGGAAGAAAGAAACCCCAGAAGGTCATCAAGAGACCCATCAACCAGTTCCTGGCCATGTTCTATGACCTGTCCAACTCCAGAAGATTTGAGATCGCCATATTTGTTCTAATCTTCTTGAACATGCTCACTATGGGAATCGAGCATTACAATCAACCGCATGCAATATTTTTTATTCTAGAAGTTAGCAATGCTTTTTTTACAACGGTCTTCAGTTTAGGTAAGATTTATGTTTCATTTTCGTTTATTTTTTTATACAATGCTTACCAGAATGTTTATCTAACTGTGCTTGAATCCAGGTCAACTCTTTTTTTGCAACATTATGTCAATAATATGTCAACATTTATTTGACTATAGAATGCGCCTTCTACGATGAGAGCAAAGGCGGTTTTCTTTATTCTTCAACACACACATATCTACATGATTTGATTGCTTACAGAGGCCATAGTGAAAATGGTAGGATTACGACACCACTACTTCACGGTTCCATGGAACATGTTTGACTTCCTGCTTGTACTAGCCAGTATCTTGGGAATCCTGATGGAGGACATCATGATAGACCTACCCGTGTCTCCCACGCTGCTCAGGGTCGTAAGGGTGTTCAGGATCGGAAGGATACTGCGCCTTATTAAGGTATCCTATCTATAGCTTAGGATATTTCACCTATTAAGAGTTGATGTATTTCTTACTTTGCTCTGAAACCAAAATCTAAATTTGCAGGCTGCTAAAGGAATCCGGAAACTTCTTTTTGCTCTGGTGGTGTCCCTTCCCGCCCTGTTCAACATCGGAGCCCTCCTGGCGCTCATCACCTTCATATACGCCATTATAGGAATGTCGGTGTTCGGCCATGTTAAGCAACAGGGGGCATTGGATGACTTAGTCAACTTCGAGACGTTTGGGAGGAGTATGCAACTCCTGTTTAGGTGAGGAGACTAAACATTATCATTGTTTAAATATTAAAGGAATAGTGGAATACGCCAAGGCGAATATTATAAAGTTGCTTCTACATTACAAGCGGTTGCGAAACGAACCCCTAGTGCAGCTACTACTACTACTTTCCCTTATCCGCACCCAGTGGTGCATAGGGCGCTGCATTGGTACACCAAGTGCAGTGGTAGGATGATCAGTCTTACGCTTCAGTACTAGTTCATGGTATCACACATGAAATATATGAAAACATGAAAACGGCATATTTCATGCTTGCAGGCTGATGACGTCAGCGGGCTGGAACGACGTCCTGGAGTCCCTGATGATCCAGCCGCCGCACTGCGACATGGCAGCCAAGGGCCAGGCCAACGGGGACTGCGGATCGCCGCTGCTTGCCATCACCTACTTCACCAGCTTCATCATCATCAGCTACATGATCGTCATCAACATGTACATCGCTATCATCCTCGAGAACTTCAACCAGGCGCACCAGGAAGAGGAAATCGGGATCGTGGAGGACGATCTGGAAATGTTCTACATACGATGGTCCAAGTAAGAATCATACTTATTATGTAGGTACAAAATCCATTCAGTTTTATTGTCTCTGGATTCAAATTAAATGTTTTTATAGGTTTTTTAATATAAAAAAATATGATATCGTAGCCCTCATGGAAAAACTCACCAAGTGACAAAACTTACATTAAGAGATACAAGCGTTTTAAAGTTTTGCTTATCATATTGCTTTCATGTAACGAATGAACAAGATTCACTGCACTTGGTGTATCAATGCAGTGCCCTATGCACCATAGGGTGCGGAGAGTAGTGATAGTAGTAGTTAAGTTTTTTTAATTCATTATCAAGTCACTCTAGTTATTGAATTACGAAACATAGGAGAGAACATTTTTCATTAGATTTGTTGCTTGCTTTTAAGTTTATGAATGTTTATATTATATTAGGTCCTTACATATGAAATTGGCGTTTTGTATGGAAGGAACATAAAGTAGTTTTTTTTTAAATAATATAATAATATTTATTTAATCAAAGTATGTACCATTGCTATCTATGCACTTTTGCCATGTCATAGGTAGTTCATCGATCCCTTTACTAAAATAAACATTCGGACGGGAATCAATAAAATCTTTGAAGTCGGTTTGGACTGCCCCATCGGAGTTGAAATTTTTTCCCTTGCAAGAAGTTATCCAAATTTCTAAAAAAAATTGTAATCTGTTGGGGCAAGGTCCGGAGAGTACGGTGGATGTCTTAGAGATTCCAATTGAAGCTCTTCTAATTTGGTAGCCGTCTGTTGTGCAGTGTGTGGTCTAGCGTTATCATGAAGCAGCAGTGGCCTAAAGCGATTAACCAGCCTCGGTTGTTTAGCAGCTAGCTTTTCCATCATGGTTTGCAGTTGCTGACAATAGACATCTGCCGTAATCGTCTGGCCAGATTTAAGAAAGCTGTAGTGAACGACACCAACACTAGTCCACCAAACGCTCACAAGTAACTTTTTAGGAGTCAATTTTCGCTTGGGGCATGGTTTGGCTGGTTCGGCAGGGTTCAGCCATTGCGATGAGCGCTTCCGATTATCATACAGGATGCACTTTTCAGCACAGGTAATGATTCGATTCAAAATCCCTTCATTATTGTGCCGGTTGAGTAATGCAACGCAGCAGTCAATGCGCGTTTGTTGATTTGCTTCACTCAATTTGTGAGGTACCCACCTTTCAAGCTTTTTCACCTTCCCAATTTGCTTCAAGTGGATTAAAACAGTTTTATCACTAACACCGCAGCCTGCAGCTAACTCGGACGTGGTTTGCGATGGATCCGCTTCCACAATAGCCTTCAATTCTTCATTATCAACTTTGGTCTCCGGCCGTCCACGGGGCTTGTTCTGCAGGTTCGAAATTTCCAGAACGAAAACGTTGGAACCAAAAAAGCACTGTGTTTTCTTTTGCGGCAGCGTCCCCATACACATCATTAATCCTTCGAGCCGTTTCTGCAGCACTGGTGCCACGGTGGAACTCGTACTCGTAAATAACGCGATATTTCAAGTTTTCCATTTTGTAAACTTTGTGACGTAAAGAAAAAAAAACAATTGAGGAAAAAAAAAAATGAATTATAATTTTCGAAACACAAATACTTGAGTAAATAGCTGTATAATTTGAATTTGGAATCCTAACCAAAGAGAAGATATTTGAGATCCAGTACGGCAAAACGCCAATTTTATATGTTAGGACCTAATATAATGCTTCAAAAATTTTATTTTATTTTATTTTATTTATTTGGGATATCAACAGTAAATACAGGTTATAAAACATAGACAAAACAGTAAGAAAATAAACCAATAACAGATATCCACAAGTATACAGGAATAAGTATAACAAACAAGAAAAAGGTGTAATTGTGTTGTGTAGTGGTGGTGTGAATGAGAGAGGAGTGTGTGGTGGTG
>JAGVSP010006294.1:0-19382 GCA_022494985.1 Micrasema minimum
AAAATTTTGAAATTGTTTCAATAGGTGTCATGCAATCAGTCAAAGTCAATACCGCAATTAAATCGTTTTCATTTAAAAAAAGATCAATATCTTATCTGCATTCAATTTTTATTCGAATTAAAGTATACTAGCATAAATGCATTTGGCTGCAAAAAAGAAAATACAAAAGAAAGAGTTTTCGAAATTCGTAAAAATATTTTTTGTTAACTAAATTCTATGGTTTTTTGTCTTTTCTGAACTTTTTAATCAATGGCTTATACGCGTTATTGAACTTACATAGACGATACTATTGTACACTGGAATTTGGACATTAAATCTAGATATTATGACGAATTTAAACACGGTCCAGGCCTTTATCATCCGCGGGCACTTTGGAAGATGGACTTGGCCTCGTTTAGTTTCTAGTTGTACACAGATAGCAGTCAGGCAATATGATAACTATACTTAAAATTTCTCGAGCCGTTAAATTCAATATTTAAAGCACCCTTGAGGTATATTTATACGAAAACGGCGCTATATAAATTATCCATAATAATAATAATGATAAAGCCAGATGAATGGGTGTTGTTAAGGCAAAATTGTACAAGAATACGGCATTATAACAACATAGATCATTGCAGGCTTTGGAATTTAGATTTTAAGTCTATGTACGACAGAACGATGAAGAATTTAAACACAGTCCATGCCTTAGCGGTCTTCAGATACATTGTCTGAAAGACGGACTTGGCCTCCTTAAGCTTCTGGTTGTACACGGACAGCAGACAGCACTTGGTCATGACGGTGAAGCCGCACATCATGTCGCTAGTCTGCAACGAGTGCTCGATGCCTCGGATGTGGTCGTTGGTCTTCAGTATCAGCAGGGCTTGGCGATCGATGTTCTGAAGGCAGGCGGCTATCTTGTCTACCACCTCTGGCAGCTGGTTCTTTATTATATCCCGCTGGAATAGAAGCGTCAATGTCAATTAAAGAGATAACTGATGAAAACTAAACTGAAATGCAAAGATTCAGCGAGGCATCTACAAAAAAAAAAAAAAACCTTTGGTTGTCTGTAGTCGGGTTTACGGACGATGATTTTACGTGTTTTTTTTTTTTTTTTTTTAACCACCTCAACAGGCCAGGAGGCCCAATTACAGAGGGGAACAACGTCACAAACACCCAGGCTTGAGAAAAAACACTTTTGATTTTTGTGATCTCACCGGGAATCGAACCTGGAACCTCCGTATCGTGAGTCCAGCGTCTTAGCTATTACGCTACGGAGGCCGCCAATAATATGTATAGTGATAACGTCATAAGAAAACATTGATGAAAAATAGCATACTTTTATGAATTGAATTGAATTATTATTACTGAATTATCATTATTTTGTATAATACAAAGCAGGAGTTAATTAAAAATTACAATTTTTTCCATAAATTAAAATTTTTTTGCACTCGTTAATTTCACTTTGTAGCTTGTGTGCTGCTGCTGTCTACCTTCTACTCGGACGCATCGGCCGATGGAGTGGAAGAGAGATAGATGTGTCACAAACCGAACGCTTAGGCCGATCGTGCCTCTCTATCGCTTGTTCCGCGCTCTCGCTTGCACACTCGGCTCACGCGGAACGTGACAATGAGTCATGCTTTTTTGTGTGTGCAGCCAGCGTTCATCGATTTATTAGACGTTATCACATCAATAATTTGAAGCAGTATTTTATAGTCAGTATAACAGATGAAAAACATTGTCCGGTTCCAAACCTTCATGGAGATCTATGCATGTTTTTGTGAATACCCAAAAACAAAGAAAAATGGAAAATGCGATTTTGGAAATGAACGAAACAAGAATTTCTATAGTATTCAGTATTCATTTTTCTCTAGTATTTTCTCATGTAGTATTCATTTTTTTCTTATCTAATTATTTACTATAGAAATAGGAACTCAAGTTATGTATAAAAAAGGTTAAATAATGTATATTTCTTGCATCTGAATTTTAAAACAACAGCAAAAGTTCATTAAAATATCCATCAGAATCAATAAATTCCATAACATTGGAACGCTTTCTTCCAACCTCCTTATTGATGATTCTACTGTAGTTCTGGAACGCCCGCCTATTACCTCCACCTCTCCTGGCTTGACATCTCCTAGCCCCTGGACGATGGAGGACCACAGCCGGCCGCTGACTATGCAGGCCAGCGCGGTGTACATGTCCCCGGTGATGCCCAGCTCCGCGGCGTGGTGCTTCATGCCCGGCTGGTCCTTGTTGATGATGGCGAGCCAGAACTCAGAGTAGTGGTAGCGAAACTTATCCGTTAATGTCTGAAATTTGAAAAAAACTTTAACATTGAATTTGGAAATAGATGCAGCAAAGTAACAAGAACAATATGAATATCATCATCGTTATCATCACATCATATCCGCTCCACATGTGGAGCATATGGATTCCACAAACTACCTTCAAGCTAAGCGATCGGCCGCCAGCTCCCGTGCATCCTCCCAAGTCAGGTCCGCATTCTGACAAATTGTCAACAGTGAATGTCCAGGTATGAATATCTACTACTACTACTATTTTCCCTTATCCGCACCCAATGGTGCATAGGGCAATGCATTGGTACTCGAAGCGCAGTGGATCTTGATCATTTTGTTACATGAAGGTAGGATGATCAGTCTTACTCTTCAGTACCAGTCCAAGGTACACATGAAATATTAATACGAAAATCACATGTAAATAAATATTTCATGTCAAATCGAATCGGGAATCGAACCCTCGACCCCATTCACGGTAGCCAAATGCGCTACCACTATGCTACGCGGCGAACAAATACTCATATACTTATACAAATCCTTAAGCCTCCTTTAATCTGCCTTCATTTACTATAATCTTACAAACAGACATATTCACATTTCTTTACAAAATCCATCAGGTTTGACTTTTCCACATTCATAAACAAATCACTCTCCTTGCACACTCCCTTGTTTGAAATATGAATATTTGCAGAGATAACTAACCGCATACAAACCGTGATCAAGCAGATACATGGTCATGCCCTTGTCTCCGGCCTCCTTCTTCACCAAAATGTTCCCGGGGTGGGGATCGCTGTGCACAAACCCATTGACAAATATCATGTTGGAGTACAGGTCGCCAAGCTTTCTACACAGGTCATATTGGTCTATCTTGTTAGCCTGAAAATAAATCCATATAATAACACACGCTTTTGTTTAATGTATTTATTATTGTTGTTGTGCAGGAGAAAATAATGTATGCAATTGCCATATCCAGACATCCACACACACCCTCACTCGCCCATTCACATTCACCCTGACACACACACATACACACCCTCGCTCAAACATCCCTACACCTACAAGACACTTAATTGGTTGATTTTTTTATTATTGTTATTTCTGTATTATTTTTTCATATTGTAACTGTATGTGTCCAAAACCAAAATAAAAATAAAATAAAAATACGAGAATATAAATGTGGAGGTTAAATGTTACATTTCCATTATAAATGATTTTGAGTAATTTGAGAAAGATTTATATCATGGATGTCTAAAACAAGTTTTATTCCTCAAGGGGGTGATAAATTGACATAAATAAGCACAACTATTGGGTAATTCATAAATCGATTTTTTTGGCTTTCATGACTAAGAGAATTTTTTTTTATTTTTTAATGTTGCATTTTTGGTGCAACTGATTGGAAATGTAGCGTTTTGATTTGACCATTGTGTGGAAATGTTTCTTTTTTGGTAAGTATCTACTAATAAATGTCACTTTTAGGTTCGAACAGAATAAAATAGAAATTTAAAAAAAAGAAATACATAAGTTTATTATTATTGAAATATAATCTATCTATGTTTTTTTTATTTAGACCGTTTTTTACATGGTTTTGATCATCACACAGGCAATAAATTATTTGAAAAGGAAAATGTTACATATTGTAGCAAACTATTGTAATGTACGTAAGAAGTATGATGGAAATTTAACGTTTTTGTGATAATTACATCAGGAATTCTAGCTTGTAAAATTGTTACGTTTTGGTGTGGTTCAATGATTTCGTATTGGTTTAACACAGGATTTGTCATGTTTTGTCGCGATTTTAGTTAAGATTTTTATAGAATTCAGTAAACAGAACAGATTTGCATTCAAAGGTTTTTTTTTCAATATTGGAAATGTAACTTTTTGGTTAGGACCTCCACAAATAATATTAGCACGTTGTACAAGTTGAGAATTGAATACTCAACTTTGCAACTGAGAGAATGACGTGTTGTTTCGGTAAAAGCTTAAAACCCACAGACTGAGATCTTCTTTCACTATAAATAAAGTTCTATTTGCTACCAGCAGTGCATTTTTGCATCAAATAATGTAAGCGACATGTTTTTTACACCAGGAACTAGTATGTTTTTATGTGCTGTTCAACAATTCTGATTTTTTTAGGCTAAGCATCACTCTTATGAACATGGGCCATTGAGTTTATCTTTGTATCAGATAATGTAGTGTTTGTTACGGTGCCCTCTCGAACAATCTAATAAATAATCACAATTATAATACTAGTGATACAGAAATGAGTGATGAATGAACACATTAAGATGAGAGGATGAAGACGCATCACAGCTCATGCAAGTGAGCAGCTACAAGATGGCAGCCAAAGACAGATAATACGGAGTCGCAAGTTCAAGGAGGCCAAGGCCCATTTGGGGTGTGAAGCACCATCGAAGAGAGAGAATGATAATAATAGTAGTATTTAAAATGTATAATAATAGTAATGCCAACGATAGACCAAATCTATAAACAATATTCTATTTTGGGAATCAATAAAAAAAAACAATTAAAAACATTTTGAATCAAATCTGTCAATGAGATACGCAATGTCTGAGATGTCAATGTCAAAATAATATTAAATTTCATAAAAAACATTTCGAAAATTGTTTCTTATAAAAGGGAATCATGTCTTTTAATGAATTGCCAAATGAATTAAAAATTATTAATGTACTAAAAAATTTTTAATTTAAACTAAAAAAAACACCTTTATTTCAAACAACAATAATCACTATTATTTTGCTTACTTAATTGTTTATTTATTTTTTAATTTACCTTAATTACCTACTACTACTTATATTATGTATATTTTAGCGTGATCTCCCTCACCAAGCATAAGAGCTTGTCTTTTTTATTGGTAAGGTATAGCCTGAAGTGCTAATATTGTACCTATAACTATTGTCATAAGTTTTTGTAAAAATAAGTTCGTTAAAATATGAAATAAATAATTGTTTTTAAAAATAATTTTAAAAGTTTTCTTACCTTCATATAGCTCAGATCATTAACCTGCCCTCCGGTAATGTACTCCATAACGAGCACCCTATCCGTGCTGTAGTCCCAGAATATCCTCGGTATCTTCAGCCAAGGGTAGCCGCTTAACATGGCGGCCATCTTCTCCGAGTTCCGGCCTTCCTCGAGGAAATCCAACTCGTGGAAGATGTTATACTTGGTCTCATTCACCAGCCACTGCATGCTGAAGTCTTTGAAGACCCAGGACATGAGGTTGACCAGGATTTCCATGGAACGGATGTCGGCTTTGGTGTTTTTTCTCACATAGTGATGCTGCACTTTCACGGCTACTGTCGTCCCGTCCTTGAGCTTGGCTCTGTGAACTTGGGCCAGAGACGCGGTGCCCAGAGGGACGGGATCGAATTCTAGGAATAAGTCGTCTGGCTAAAAATTAAATAAATTTATTACTGAATAGCCTGAAAATATTAATATTAAAGAAAAAAAAATATTATTGATATTTCAACAAAGACATAGAAACTCTGGAAACGAATGTGGGTTATCTAGGCGTTTACAGGGCTTATGACCTGTCATTGGCTGGGTTAAGTGGCCACTTGATGTATTACAACACATCCCCATTCCGCCCATCATCTGACAACCATGTACGACAAATTTTTGAAACTTGTATATATATGTTGAGTTTGTACAGAAGAATCCACATGCGAGTTGTGTTTTCGACAGATTTTTAATATTTTCTCCCTATAGTGACATCTGTTGAGAAGATAGATAAGCAGATTTTTTTTTGGCAATCTAACTTTATCGGTGTGGGTAATAATCCAGTAATTTGTCTACAAGTATTTGTATTCATTCAAAATGTTGTTGTTGAAAATAAAATAGATTGAATATGGCAATGGATGTGCTAGTCCTCACCCTCTGCAAGAGCTGGGGCCTAAGTCAGGAGAGTGAGAACGAACTCGAGAGGAACCGTCGCAGGGATGTCAGGAGCCCTTAAAATATTAAATAAGTTCACAAATTATTGAAACACACACCTCTTGTTTTAATTCTTCCCTGATTACTTTATAGATCTGCTCAACTGAGTTTGATGGCGCATCCTTGTGTAGCACCCTCATAGTCTCAACGTACTCATTAGGTAACAGGTAATCCAGGCAGCCGATGTGCTGCCCGACCTTAATATAGACTCCTCCATTCGTCTTCGCAAGATTTAACAGTTTCTCAGAAGCTATTTTTATGAACTTTACTTCGAAGTGCATAGAACTCCTCACACGTGGAGTTTAATTTCTTACTATATAGTTGAGATTTGTAGCAATATCCTATGTCTATAACCGTGGCTGTCGCTCTGGCTATTCTCACAACAGCAATAGCATTCAACTCGTAATCGTTTCGATGTAAACTCACTGCTGTTCCGATCGCCGTAGCCCCCGCGGCACCAAAAACCAACACTTTTCGCAACATAATTGTATGAAACTAACGTGGATTTTTGCTCGGTTTTTATTTTAATCCCTTAGCGAACTTTGCCCGCTAATATTAAATAAAACCTTCGATCGGTTTCAAGAAGTTACATCATATTTTTTTGAAAATGACAGCAGAACTGTCAAAACACGAGGATAGAAATGTTGCCATTGGGGTTTCGATTAATTATAATATTATTTTTAGTACCTACTGATAATATAATTGTATAAAGTTCTAAATAAATAAATCTTTATTTTTATGTTTATATTAATTATTATAATGACCGCTAATTATAATTACTTCTCCGCAAAAGAAAAAGCAAAAATTTAAAGCCGAAATCCTGAGTAACACAAAACAAAAAAGAATCCCAAGTTTCTATAGTTATAGCAAAAATAATACGAACTTGGTACTTACAGTTTTTATGACAAAGACTGGAATTTCGCTAATAATTATTATCTTTACAGTGTCTTCTTAAATAATTCAAACCAATTCAAATTAAATCTTTCAAATAATATAGAGAAAAATAAAATAAAAAAATAAGTGGGATTTGAACATATATTTTAGAAGATTCTAATCTTGAATTAGGGACCTCAGCCTATTTTCATTATTATCAAATTACATATATGCAAACCACTAAATATACTTAAGTTTACAAAAAAGGAATTAAATTTTTAACGCTTATTTAATAAATTAATAATATACATATAGTTTAATAAATATTTTTTTGCCAAACGATTATTTTAACTAAGTCCATAGCAACTATGCATTATAATGGCAAGCACGTAAAAAGGGACGCTCGTGAAACTAGTACAAAACGTGTACGAAATTTCCAATTTCATTAAGTGTGTACAATATAATATAATATTAGGTATATATATATATATTTTTTTTTTTGTAAAATGCAAATTTGGATTTTTAATAAAATAACTTGAGTTTTTTATTATTTGTTGGGACCATTATTTCAAATAATAGAGTATAGTATTTAAATGTTTCATGTACCTTTTTAAAACTGATTCACATTTTTTAGTCATCGATTCTATTCAATTTTAATGCTCATCATTCCATAAATTCTCAATTGGGTTGAGATCTCAACTACATGATGCCAATGCCCATGGCCAACCGATCTCAGTGACAGAATAAACAATTTATCCCTAAAACACTTTTTTATTAGACTAGCCGTATATTTTATTTATATTTATTCAATTATCCTTTAATACATATTTAACACTCTGTAATTTAATTATTGAATGTTGTATTCTATGTGTTTCTTTCTTACCTTGCTAAAATAATGTACAAATTACTCATTTTAATCAACGACCTAATCGCAATACTTATTTTTACCCGTTGTAAATAGTATTATGTTATTTTTTACGCTTGCAAAACGGTTGTTGAAAAACTTTTTCGAAATTTATAGCTGAAATCAGAAAACTCAACAAACACAATGGCAGCGAATATAGGACTTACTACAAAAATATAGCTATGTATTATAATTAATTGATGTATATTGTTGAAAGGATGATGGAGATGGCAAGCACCCCAATTTGCTTGCTCGCCACCATAATAGGTAAGTATAATCTACATGGCTCGCACACAAGAACTACCTAACTTTTAGCAAAAATCGTCATTAATTTCTTAGAACATAACATTCACTCACCCATTTTTGTCAGAAATTCACTAACTCACTTTTAGGAATTTATTTATTTGGGTAAAGTTCAGAGAAAACTTTTTGATCACTTGCCAAAACCTAACAAAGAAATACATGTATATTTACCTATTTATAGGTAGGTATGTGAATAGCATAATTATGATTAAACTACAATTTTATTGAAATTTAAATAAAAATGTGGGTCAGAAAATCAGGTAAGTACCTTAAAAATATATTAGTTATGTAGGTACTTAATTTTTTAAATTGATTTTTTAAATATTCATTAGATAAGGTAAAATTTAGAAAAATGTTCTTTTAATTATTTTTGCGCCCCGCCCCTCTTTTTTAGTTAAAAGTTTTAGTTCACTACAAATATTATAATTTTCCATTTTTAAATTTTTTCCCCGTTTTCCCTTTAATCGAATTCTGAGTACGCCACTGATTTTTAAATTATGAAGACAGAAAATAATATCGAAATTTCTCTATTTATGTTATTTTTGTACAATCTCACCTGCCGCCATTTGCTCACGGCATTCCTGATCAAAGGTAAAAAACTCGAGCAGATAAAAAAAATTCAACAGCACCAAGCCTCTACACAAAAAAACGAGGCATTTGTATCGTTGTAGGTTACAAGAACGTACGATTTTTTACTGAGTGCCAGGTAAACTTTTAACATATTTGTTTAGTGAAGACCAGATCTAACAGCAATAATGCCGCGGGAATTTTTGTTGCCTCTCGTATGCTTATTTAGTATTCCACGAGTGGTCTTCGAGCGTGGTTATGTTGTAGAATCTTAGTTTCGATATAAAACGACAGTTAAAACGATATAAATCTCGATTAATCATAAAAATCGATACTTGTGAAAGTACCTAAGTACCTGGCTATTGTTTTTTGGTAACAGCACTAGTAAAAAGTTTCCTAAAAGTTCGTTCGCGGTTCAAATAATAATTAAATCTGACAGATCAACGAAATTGCCGTGCGCGTTCGTAACTTTCATGGCGTTTACCGCGCGCATATTTTGTTTACACATCGCGTCAAAAAATAATATTTGCTCCATTGTTAATTGTTATCAACTGTGTTCAACCTGTAATAAGTTAAATGAAATAGAGTTGCGAAAAATACACGAGGGGAAATCAGTGAGTGAAAAATACCTGTGATCTTTGTGCTTATTTTGTGAATGGTTTTGTGTTATTTAAATAAATTTTTAAAGTAAAGTAAGTAAAGTAATTTTAATTAATAAATCTTGGATATAAATAAAAAAATCGGAAAATATTTTTAGTATGAAAAATGATCATCATCATCATTATACTATTATATCATCCGCTCCCTATGTGGCGCATATGGATTCCACAAGCTGCCTCCAAGCCAAGCGATCGGCTGCCAGTTCCCATGCATCCTACCAACCACATTTTTAAGAGCACTTTATACGGGACAGAAAACTGTAGGTACAGTTTCTTGTACAGTTTACAAACTGTCCAGTATAAAGCGATAACTGTATGGAATATTGAATTCGGAGCGACGTTTGGCTAACCTGACAGTTAATGTTTTTTTTATTAAAGTGAAATAACGTATTTACATTATTATTAATAACAAGTATTAGCTACAATTATAAGAAAAAAACAATTTCCTCTGTGCCAACATACTATGATGCTTATAATCGCACTTTAAAAATATGCCTCTTTAGCGTGTCTTTTAACAGAACAGTTTTCAGAACAAGAAACTGCACAAGAGACTGTACAGTTTTCGGTCCCAGTGCGCAGAAAGCTACTGACCTTAGGTAGGTCCACGATTATATATCGTAGAAGTATAGCCAATATTAATTGTTATATTACCTCAGATATATTTACAGAGTGGAGGATTATCAGTTTTTAAATGTTACCGATAAAAAACACATATGGAAATTTTAATATTATTAATACTTGTTTTTATGCTTCATGTTCCATGTTGAACTAATAATAATTCATGAAAAGTAGAGTAAATCGCTATAAATAAAAATAATAAAGTGCTTTAGCTTAAAATTAAAATAATTATCGTTTGCGCAACGAACCTCGACCGTAATTTTTACAAGTAATCTTTTTGTCACATCTAAAATAAGTATAAACTTATGTAGCAAGTATAATAAGTAAATGAAATTTTAAGATTCGCTGTACACATGTGAAAAATACGAATAAACTTTTCGTAAATAGTGGTAATTAGGTATAAGTGTCTCGTTTAGCATGTTCTGTAATCAGTTGGAAAACAATTTCTTTTCAATACAGAAGGTGTCTCAGCTTAACTGGCACGACATTAAATTTCTGTGGATTTAATCAAGTGCTTATTATCTATGGCAGCGGCTTCCGAACTGGGAGGCGCGGGCTAATGCCAGGGTCTTATAAAGAAAAAAAAACATACCGTAATATCTACAAATAAATAAAATCATGTGTCAGTAAAAATTCAGCTAAAATATAATTCTTATATTTTTTTTAAATCATTTTTTTCATTATGAATGTACAATGTATGTATTAAAATTTAATGTATAAAAATGATCTGGAGCGGCAGATTTTGAAAATGGCGCGTTGGGGATACTTCACAAAGCGAGGTAATTTTTATGATGACTAGTCTATGATAAATCCATAGTTAGTATAATAGGTTATGAAATTTTTATTCCAGTAGAAATTAAGATAGGTGGGTTAAATAAAATAATTTAAATCAATAGCCAATTAAAAGCAATATCTTTAATAATAAGGTTATGAAATTTTAATACAGTAGGTTAAGATAGGTTGGGTTTAATTAAATAGGTAATTTAAAATAAAATAGCTATTTAAAAGCGAAATTTATGCAGTTGGTTAAGATTTTTAAATCCAACCAATCACAGCCTTGCTCATTTCTATGCTGTAGGTACCTCTATAATCCAGAGAGTAAAAACTTTTGTGGAATTTTGACAGCTCTACCACGCTTTGTGAAGTATCCCCGGCGCGTTTGCAAAAGGTGTTTTTCGTTATTGCACAAAACGACCGACCGCTAGTTGAATAATATGAAAACATATAACCTCAAAATTAAATGATAAAGCGGCCATCTTGATTTTTCATTGTGACAGGTACCGGTAACCCGCAGGCTGCACCGTATATCTATTAAAAAATAAAAAGTAAGGAGGGAGGCGCAAGAAACATTTTTTCAGGGAGGCGTGGTAGCATAAAGTTTGGAAACCGCTGATCTATGGGAAAAAATACATGTACCTACAATTTTCTTCGTTTTTCATTGATAAATTTCTAACGCTTGTGTACCTAGACATTTTTTGTAGCAATTCAAAGGCGTGTGAAGTATGCTGGATATATTCTGACTACTAATGGCACCAAGAACATTTCACATTATTAGGGTGACGCGCCCAATAATAAACCGGGCCCGTGCAATTTAAGAAAAAAAATGTTTTTTGTAGCTGAAAACAAAAAAGTTTCTAAAATGAAAATTTCTGACTGCCAGTTATTGGTCCCCATGTTTGCACCTTTAGAACGAAATCGACCTAATTCAAAATACGTATTTATCGGAAATTCTCAGTAGAACCAAGTAAACACCATCGTATTCACAATTTGACATCTCAACAGAGACGAGAAATTTGGAAGGGAATATGGATATCTAGGCGTTTACAGGGCTTATGACCTGTCATTGGCTGGGTTAAGTGGCCACTTGATGTATTACAACATTCCCCATTCCGCCCATCATCTGACAACCATGTATGACAAATTTTTGAAACTTGTATATATGTTGAGTTTGTACAGAAGAATCCACACGCGAGTTGTGTTCGTTCATATCGATTTCTGCTCAATTTTTACAGGAAATTATGTACCTTTCTGAGTTAAAATAATAATAACAAAAAAATACTTACTAACGAAACCATCACGCCATTTCCCCGGCAGAGAGGATAGAACGCCATACCACTCTGTCCTGACATACTTCCTTTGCTTCCTCTACATTCATACATCTTCTCATGCACATACGCCGATATTCCGACTTTTCACACGTCCACTTTCAAGTACTTGTCGTACTTGGTCAAGCCATGTCTTTTTCGGCCTTCCTCGGCTTCTATATCCAGGCACACTTGCATTTAAACTTCTTTCAGCCGTTCTTTCATAACTCATTCGCTCCACATGACCAAACCATCGTAAAAGCCCTTTCTTAATTTTGTCGAAAATGCTTATCTCAGCATTGCACTCAGATACTAAATTACGTATAATATTCTTTTTTCAGTCTTTTCTGATGATATTGCATTCCAACATTTTTTTATTTAGGTCGGTTTCATTCTAAAGGTGTGAATATATATGCAAGTTATTGTCCGCCTCGTAGCATAGTGGTGGCGCATTTGGCTACCATGCATGAGGTCGCGGGTTCGATTCCCGTTTCCCATTCCCGACAGACTGTTCAGTTTTCTGAACAAGAAACTGTACAGTTTTCTGCGCTCCGTCTGAAGTCTCTTCAGGATTATCAAGTCACCGAGTCATCAAGTCATCAAGTCACCGAGATTATCTCTTATGACCTGGCTTAGCAACTTAGCACCTTTACTTACATACATGGGTTTGGCCGATGGATTTGGTTTCTCGAGGCATTGCTGGTGATGATTTGTGCTAGTCATTCTTGGAACAAGTTGCCCCAGTAAATCCTTGATTCCTATTCCTTTTTCCCTTTTTTTGCAATTTTTCTACTGAATTGACGGGTTTAGCTCTCCTGGTATCGCCAGTAGCTCAATCACAGATAACTATCGACGTAGTTAAAAACGTGCTTATCACGTGCTAACGCTAACGATTTGAACGATCACAATGACATACCGTTCAATACCGCGATCGCTGAGCCGAGCATTGACGGTCTGAGCCGAGCGGAGCCGATCTACGCTATATCACGGCCGTATGTCAAACGTCAAATCATCGCGCTTGTCGGATTTTTTATTATGTCGACTGCTTTTCTCAATATTTGGCTTGCTGAAAACCGCTAAATTATAATAAAGATTGAATGAAGATTTGTGCGAATAAGATATATCTCGGGAAATGGCTCGCGACTAGTATGCGCTCGTTTAATCATCCCGATCGATAACTTTTTTCATCTCTTAAATTCTCGCACGCATACCGCTTTCTTGTGTCAAATAATAATCGACAAAAATTGCGCTTAAGCTGCACCATACATAGTTGCGAGATAATAATATTATATATTAAGTATATACTTATTACAATACAGAAGTGTAGTCTGCAAGTTCACTGGTGTGATGTTAGCTTTCACCTCACGTTGGTTGATACGAGAGAGACCGTGGACCGAATCGTCAATGGAGTCATCATGAAAAGTCGGGTTACGGTTGGTGATGTTTGATTTACTGCACAAGTACTTAAGAGTATGCGCTGTTACGTGACCCGCGGCCGTACAACCGTACAACCGTAGTCCCCGATTACACCCCTGGAATCTGACACTAGAGCAATGATTTCTCATAAGTTTTAGATATCGACCAGAAGCCTCAGAAGCTAAGACGCTGGACTGACGATACGGAGGCTCCGGGTTCGATTCCCGGTGAGAACACAAAAAAATCAAAAGTGATTTTTCTCAAGCCTGGGTGTTTGTCCCCTCTGTAATTGGGCCTCCTGGCCTGTTGAGGTGGTTAAAAAAATTAATTAAACGATACTTTCAAACACACTTCTGGTCGATATATAAAACTTATGAAAAATCATTGCTCTAGTGTTAAATTCCTGGGATGTAATCGGGGACTACGGTTGTACGGAGATATCGGCAATCTGAAAAGCGTGAAATGTAGGTACGTTATAGTGCTCTTCGAACAAGAATTTCAGAGAAGTGGCATTCAATACTTGAAAAATACTCCCGTGTCTAGGTGTCTAGTTACCCACTACGTCATAAATAAGCATCTAGATCACACGTTTCGTGTATTGGCCTAAGTGCTGGAGTCCTTAAACGGTGGAATTTGATAATAAGTGGTGTTATGGAAGAGTATATTTTTAGAAAATTTGTACGGGAAACGCCTCTTGTACTGAATTTTTGTTCGAAGATGAAGAAGAGTGCTACATTCAAGAGAGAAAGTCAAGGACTACGATTGTATGCAAAATCGGCAGCGGTCACGTTTTTTACACAGCAAACGATGTCTTAAATAATTTCGCTGGCTACTAATAAAATTAGCATAATAAAATTGAAACAAAATTAACTGCTGAAAATCACCGAAGCAGTGATTTTAGATCACTTTCTTCTAAATTTGGGAGAAATTTTCTTCGATTTCGTTTTTCGCATTTAATGGACTACGGGACTATTTTTTTTGAATTTTTTTGACGTGATAACGTCTAATAAATCGATGAACGCCAGCTGCACACACGAAAGAGCACTCATTGTCACGTTCCGCCTGAGCCGAGTGTGCAAGCGAGAGCGCGGAACAAGCGATAGAGAGGCACGATCGGCCTAAGCGTTCGTTTGTGACGCATCTACCTCTCTTCCACTCCATCGGCCGATGCGTCCGAGTAGAAGGAGACAGCAGCAGCACACAAGCTACAAAGTGAAAGTGAAATTAACGAGTGCAAAAAAATAATAATTTATGGAAAAAGTCCTGCTTTGTATTATACAAAATAATGATAATTCAGTAATAATAATTCAATTCAATTCATAAAAGTATGCTATTTTTCATCAATGTTTTCTTATGACGTTATCACGTAAAATTATCGTCCGTAAACCGACTTTACAGGCAACCAAAAGTTTATTTAGATGGTGATTTATATCTATGGTACGATTTTTTTTCTTTCGATTTTCGTTATCATCATAATGTCCATATTTAATTTTTAAAATAGCGTTATTTTAAGCGTATTGATACATATCAAGTGCAGTGAAAATATTGATCTTTTTGTTACAAGATGATCAGTCTTACGGTTCAGCACCAGTCCAAGGTATCACATGTGAAATATTTTGTCACTAACAACATTGTAAAAAAGTAGACAATAATTTAATCTAGATATTTTGACTGATTCGGAATACGATTATTACGCCGATGCGTGCGAGCATGAGAGGATGTACGAATGTGGAGGAAGCAAGAGAAGTACGCCAAGACAAAGCGGTGTGGCGTTCTATCCTCTTTGCCTACCTCTTCGGGGAAATGGTGTTATGATTTGTTAGTTTAATTAGATATTTTTGAAATCCCTGTATTGGGACGTGGGTAACCCGTGCCGATATTGTAAATGCATATCATAAGAACTCAAATGATTATTTTTTTATTAAAAAAAAACAGTTTTATCTTCAGAACAGACTTCCCTTTAGCGAGGAGGGCTGGCGCGGTGTGAAGGGCTTGTGTTGGACATGAACTACTTATTAAATTGCCTGAATGGGATTTGAACCTAGGGACTCTTTATCGAAGTTCGCAACTCTTAACGACTTAAAAACCTGATCCAGAACAATTTACTGCAACAAAGATGTAAAAAAAAAACTAAGTAGATTGCATAGAAACTATTTTTTACATCCATCAACCATCCAAGTGCTTATTAATGTTTTTGGTTTGAAACTAATTACTTTTTCATTACGTAAATTATCTCAGATTACGGAAACAATGTGTTTCTTATAGAAGAAGAAGATTTATTTTCGTTTCTAGTTGACGATTTAGCGACGGCTCATTGTATATTTTGGGATGTAAAAAGGTAAAAATAGAAGATAATGGTATTCCTAGAGAACCGGAAATCGGTCGGCAAACAATGCGTCCATTTTACCAGGTAACACTTTTGTAAGTTTAGCGATGAAAACAGCAAGTTAAAAGAGTAAGAACGATGAATTAAAACCAACACAATACATTCTTTTTAATGTTAGGGTTAAAGGTTAAAGGTTACATTAAATGACATTACAGGTGATTTCGTAAACTTAAACAAGAAATCGGAACATAAAGACTGTCATCGACCATCTCTAAGCACATTATGTATTGTAGAGATAGCTCATGAATTTTTGTCCGTTTGTAGATGGGAAATATCTACTTAGAGTTGTAAAAAAAGTAAAAAATGTTGAATATGAATAATATTTTATCAACGTCTTCATCGTTTTATCTCATTCTTATGGTTATGTTATGTTAATGTGAAAAACAGCATATTTTTTATATGAATTATTTACTTTCAACGTCCATAGGGCTTTTACATTTTAACAAAGTTACGCAGTAACAAGAAATATAAATAAAACATTATACCTCATACCATAAAATGTCGAAAAGAAATAATAAATATTTATAGAAATATTTCATTTTGACTCCACGCACGGGATGATTACCTCCGCCATAGACTAATTCTACACGTTTACGAGTCATTTTAAAGAATATTAGGAGCGAAGAATATTTCTTCCGGACTTAGGTCAACTTCAACTTTGATGCATTTGTCAGTCTGGTTGTTTCATTGTTGCATATTCTATCATCATGGTTGCGCTTTCCAGCAGAGCGGAAAATCTAAAAGAGAAAACACGATTTGCATAATGATATTTGTTTAAACCTATCTATGCACACAACTGCCGGCGCCAAGTACGGCCACATAGACAAACTTTGTATAAAATTAAAATAACACTGACTGTTGTTTTCGAAGCAGAAAGTAGTAGCGAGGAGGGCGCTTCACCAGAACCCCCGAAGCGTGAAGACAGAGGAGATTGGATTGTAGACTATAGTTACGAGTACAGTAAAACCCATGCAAATAGTGAGTGTTTCACTGTGGTCAAATGTTCATACAATACACGGCTGTTCTATTCTGGCTGGCTTGTACGATTTTATTTCATTCACTGTAATAAATGGCATGCTTTTAACTGAAAATGATGCAGCATTTTAAAGGTAATAAATACCTTTTACACATTTTAAAGGCGCAATCTTCAAATTTTCAATCCCAATCTTCATTGGACAATTGATATCATGTATTTCTCCTTTTGATCTCCACAAACAAAACATAGGATGAACTCGACGTAAAATGCACGGTTTCATGTGTGTTTTTTACACGTTAAAAAAGGTTTAATCATCGTTTCGCTTTAAATGGCATTTTGTTTTTTAAGTCCGAAACCTTAGATTCACAAATTTACACTAGAAAAATATGTATGCCAATGCAACATCCATTTACTAAAAAAACAATATTTTTGAGCTGTAATTAAAAAAAAAAATTAAATTTATTTGCGAAAGAATTTTTTTTTACAAAGAAATACAATGAAAACTCATATACATTAAAAAAAATAAACAAAAATACCACCAAGGCATAGCCTATTTGTGGGTATACTGTGAAAGTCAAACAGTATGCACGTGGCAAAAGAGAAAAATAAAGTCATGTAAAAATAGAAAAATAGCAGATAATGTAAACAATCTTGTTAAAACATATCTATCTAGTCGAAAAAATGATTGTTAAAAAAATGATAATGTTGCTTATCATTCGTACTTAGCCAAAATTTTAGTGTTCTTTCAAAATTGCAATTACTTAATAACATTTTTTGTCATTTTTTAACAACTCCAAAAACTTAATATTAGTCAAAAAACCGAAATTATTAAATTCTCGACCACCTTGAGTTCTTTTGGGTACACATGATATCCATTGGGTTTATATTTAAAAATTATTTTTATTTATTTATAATACATAAAAAACATAAACTGTCAGGTCAGCCGTCGCGCCGAACATTCAATATTCCATACAGTTTTTGTATTACACGGGTCAGTTTGCAAACTGGACAAGAAATTGTACAGTTTTCTGTCCCATCTAAAGTACGCATTATGATTCTATGAATAATAATATTGCATACAATCCCTCGTTTTTTCCCCTTAATTTTTCGTTTGTACATGGCTGTTTTTAAACTTGTACATAAGTAGTCATTGTGCTCATATTTTTTTTAACGTCAGTTCAGAATAAGTCCCAAGGTGATTCACCTGTGGTTGTCGTGGTTGATGATTGGACAGAAAGACTACAGACACGGGTGGTTCAATTCTGTATTTCTAGTTAAGTTATGGCGCACCGTGAACTCTAAACTGCACTAACTGAAAAATGTTAACTTTTGGGAAATCGCAAAAAAAAATTGAAAAAACAGATAAAAGGATTTACGATGCGAGTGTGTCTTGTTGTAGATGTCGAGAAAGGTAGAGAAAGATATGGCATGAGTACAACAAATACTTGAAAGTGGTCATGTGAAAAGTCGGAATAATCGACGTGCGTGCATGAAAAGATGCATGAATGTGGAGGAAGCAAGGGAAGAGTGCCAGGACAGAGTGGTGTGGCGTTCTATCCTCTTTGCCTACCCCTTCGAGGAAGTGGCGTGATGGTTAGTTATTTAAAACTGATTTTATTTAAGTACTGATTTTTTTAATTGAAATATCTTGTATTATTGATATCCCAACAGAGACAGAGCTCTGGAAACGAATGTAGGTTATCTAGGCGTTTACAGGGCTTATGACCTGTCATTGGCTGGGTTTAAGTGGCCACTTGATGTACTACAACATTCCTCATTCCGCCCATCATCTGACAACCATATATGACAAATTTTGAAACTACTATACATGTATATTGAATTTCTACAGAAGCTTCCACATTTGAGTTTGTTTTTTGACAATTTTCAACATTTTTTTTTTCTCTGGTGACATCTGTTGAGAAGATTGTTAAGCATTTTTGGCAATCAATCTTTATTGGTGTAGGTAAGGCTCATCGAGCTTTATTACTTTCTAGAAGGCGCCTGAAATATCTTGACTTGGGAAAGAGATAGAAACATGTTTCGTGGACAGAAACGTGGTGGGCGATGTGAGCTATAACGTGGTGACTTAAGTTAGGACAAGTGCAGTATAGCATTCACGGTGCGATGTGTCGGAAACAAATGACTGGCCTTGTTAACTACTCGTTCTTCCTACCGGCATGCGGCAATGTACCGGTTACTGGTTATGTTAACATGAAGATGGTAGTGTTATTAAGATTCAAGATTAATGATTAGATAACACGAATAAGTGATATTGTCGTGTTTCTATATTTCTTAGCTAGACTTCTAGAAATTACCTTTATTTTTTAAATGCTTATTTTTCATACTTACTTATAACATAAGCGGCA